>JAHWFO010008089.1:4775138-4876806 GCA_023313115.1 Rhysida immarginata | reverse complement strand
TAGCACAAATTACATCGGTTTTCTCAAAAATGAATTTAGCACAAATTTCATATACAGAGGGCAAATTATTAGACTCAGCAGTTTTTTTTTTTACGTTTTCGCAGTTTTCATATCCTATTAGCAACAAATTGAGATTGTAAAGGTGTGTTTGCAATACAGTGGTGTTTTCATGTGTTACCTATGGTTATAGACCCGCTCTTTAAAAAATAAATTTCGGTTGGGAAATTTCCTTTTATAAAATTTCCCTAAAGGTGCCAGCCGTGTTCATTAAGACTTGTATCAACCGTTTTCGTTTCTCTGTTCATGTCTAATTGTCTAATGAAACATTCATTACTTTATTGATAATTGACATTACAATTCCAGTAGATGGCAGTCGGAAAAAACTGCAATTCCAGGAAAAAACTTCATAAAATTCTACAAAAAAAACTGCAACTTGCTGAAATCACAGCATCAGAACAACAAAAAACGACACTGTTTTACGCCGAATAATCCAAACCATCGTATTTGGAGAATTAACTCCAGGTTTCATTTATTAATTTCGTATGTGTATTCTTCCGCTTTCTGTTGGTTTGGAAAGGAGAATTCCCGATCTTGATCCGAGTGCTCGTCCTATCACTGGACTTCCATCTTGACTACTTTGTAGTCTTTAAGACACTTGAAGACAGCCTTGTTATACCGTGTCTGCAAATAGCCCAATTGGTAGAACCGTCGAGCGTGATACACGTGGTTCCTGGTTCAAATCCATGTCGCAGAATTTTTACTTTCATTATTTCCCAATAATATCTTGACCGAATGATCGAAAGGTCAACAATGGGGCATCAAAACATGTCAACGACATCCGCAGAAGTAACGAACATAGCTGTCATTACGACCCCGAAACGAAGGAACAATCCAAACAGTGGCTCCCCAAAGGGCAAGGATCGCCACAGAAATGCAAACGTTCTTGGAGGAGTGCTGGGAAGGTGATGGTGGCAACTTTCTTCTGTTCTACTGATCATGTATGCACTGATAGCAAAAAAAACGGTTATAGAAAAGTAGTATGTGATATCCTGCTCGCCAAAAGTCCTAGAAAAATGGAAGGAGAAGCGCCCGAAGACGGACAAGAGGTTTGCTGTGGCATCACGACAACCCCCCCATCATACAAGCCGCCGTTGACAACTGTCAAATGCATCATCCTGTTCTTCAGATTCTGCACCTTGCGACTTCTATTTCTTCCCCTCAATAAAGAGGAAGCTTAGGGGTTCCATTTCGACAGTGACAAATGACGTCCTTGTAGCGTACAACGATTACATTTTGGAGCTCATTGCTCAGGACTGGAAAAAATGCATGTCCGGCTGGTTCAGGAGGATGATACCTTTTATAGAAGCCGAAGGAGAGTACTTCGAAAAACGCTAAAAGAATGGTCTTCGTAAGATGCGTGCAGCGTTCCTGGCCAAAAACGTTTAGAGCAACCCTCGTAGTGAAAGTATGGAGCTTCTTTTATTGGCCTTACCATATCCGTCTGCCCCCTTCATATTTTTTACATTTTTTGACGTACAAGGTTAAAATTCGGAATGTAGCTTACTAATGGCATGTGTTATTTAACTATTTCATTTGATTTTGATTGGCTTAATGGGGTCGGAGTTACGAGCATGATAAAAAGAGTGGTCCATCTGTCTGTCCGCGACAAAAGTTTAATTTCACTGATTTTTTTTCTAGTTTATTTAAAATAGGTTAGTTTTTAAAATACTAAATTAATAATATAAGTTTATAATTAAACTACAAAATTAAGTTTGAAACAGATATTTAAACTAAATCAAAGTTTATTGACAGAAACTAACAAACATGGTGCGACAAAAGTTTATGTTTACCATCTACAAAAAAAATGGATTAACCCGTTTTATATATTTTTCATTATTAAATATTATTCTGTATAATACGAGTCAGTAAATAAGTTACAAACGGAGTACTGACTTGAAAACTACTTTTATTTCTCCACAAAATCTCCCTGTACTATGAGGCACTTGTCCCATCGTTTCATAAAATTCTTTCATCGCCAAGAAAGTGATACTCGCAGTCTTCTGGGATCACTAGGGTATATTGCTTATCACATTCCGGCAGCGAGAGTAAACTGTAAATGCTGACTCCTACTGTAGCATCCTCATGCAATCTCGAAATGTCATTCGATAACTCCTCATCAAAGGCGTTTTGGTATTGCAAGATAACGCGCGTTCTCATATTGCCATCAAGACAACTGATTTGCTGCGAAAGTTCAACTGGGAATTTTTCGAGCATCCTCCGTATAGCCCTTACCTTCCTTCAAGCTACTTCCATTTTTTCGGTTCCGAGCTGTAGAAAGGGAATTCACCGCCTGTTTCAGACAGCAGCCAAAAGAATTTTATGCTGCTGGTTTTGAGAGGCTTGTGAAACGATGGGACAAGTGTCTCATTGTACAGGGAGATAATGTGAAGAAATAAAAGTAGTTTTCAAGTCATTTGTTTCATACTATATCCATTTTTAACTTACTTACTGACTTCCCCTCGTACTTAATCAGAAATATAATATACAAGATAAACAGAGTATAAAAAAGCGACTTTAATGAAACTTTCATTATCGCCTAGCTATATTAGTCCATATCTTGAAAACTACTGAACCGATTTTGATGAAACTTGGATTTATCCCTAAGTTGAAAGAAACTTAATGCAATAAAAAAGAATTATTGCAATTCGATTTCTAGTTTCTGAGAAATACGTGGACAAACATACATACAAACATACATACATACATACACACTTATGAAATTTGGCATACTTGTTTAGAAGCCCACATAGACTAACATATACCAGGTGTCCCAAAAATGACTGATGGATTTTGAAAATCAATAAAAAAAAGACGGAATGCGATAGATATGTATCGTTTGCAGCCTTATGCTTAGGAAATCAGAGAAATTTATCCCACCAAATTTCAAATTTAGTTAACATTTCTACCAAGAGATGGCGCTGCAGGCGATCTGTAACAGATATAGTTAAAACGAAGTATTTCAGCTCGCCAGTCCATAGTTCGTCGTCAAGCTGATAGCGTGTGCTGTTTGAAAATGTCATTGTTTAGTTTTTTGCAACAGTCCTTGCAACATTTTCATACCGGTTTTTATTTTTTCATAGTTTTCAGCGCCACCTGTGGGTGAAAATATTAACTAAATTTGAAATTTGATGGGATAAAATTCCCTGATTTCCTAAGCATAAGGCTGCAAACGATACATATCTATCGCATTCCGTCTTTTTTTTTATTGATTTTCAAAATCCATCAGTCATTTTTGGGACACCCGGTATGAATATTGTGCAATTCCAACAATATTACATACATACGCATCGAATTGATAACCTCCTTTTTTTGAAGTCGGTTAAAAATCATCAAACACAAGATGCCTAGAAGAAAGTATTTGACAGAATTTGAAAGAGGTCAGATTTCATCTCTCAAATCTGAAGGTAAAACAAACAAGCAAATTTCACAAATGATTGGATGCATTTTATGTGTTGTAAATGAAGCTCTTAAAAATCCTCATCAAAATTCATGAGATGTCAGCAAGGTTGCTGTTAAGAGCACCATCTACGAGGGGCGATTGATAAATAAGGCTGTAACTTTTTTATTTTTTAACCGATTTTCAAAATTCTTTTTGTATCTTATACACACATTTGTCCTCTATGTAATGCACTATTCACTTTTCGACGTAGTCCCCATCCCTTGCCACGCATTGCGCCAACGCGTGACTAGTTGGGTGAACCCGTCGGAGAGGAATTCCGGAGTTGTTGTCGACACCAGGATTGAATGGCAGCTTTAGACCCTCTTCTGGAGTACGATAACGTCCGCCCGCACACGAGTCACCACACACCAGAGGCGTTGCAGCGCCTACAGTTCAAAGATGAAAAATTGCAGTTCAAAACCGGGTTTCCCCTGATATTAACCCAATAGAAATTCTATGGGGTATCATTCTCATTCAGTGAATGCAAATGGTAAACAATGTACAACTACCGGCTATTAATGAATTGAAGGCTGCAATTGTCATGCATGGAATTGCATTCCACAGTCTAGAATTATTTTTTTATATAATTCCGTGTCAAATCATATATTTGATGAAATAAGCAAAAAGAGTTCCTTAAACGAGTTAAATTGTGTTGTATGATTTCTTTTGGGTAGTGATCATAAACTTCTGTCAGTCCAGTTTGCTTTTGTTTGTCAGTAATACACAGTACAGTCACATTAATGTGACCACCTGTCAGTAGCCAGAATGACCACCTTTCGCGGCGCGGACAGCTGCGAGACGGGCAGGAAGAGAGTTGATAAGGTTCTGGAAGGTATTGACAGGGATGGAAGCCATGCCGACTCCAGTTCTGTGGCGAGCTGACGTAGGTTGCGCGGTGGAGGATCCATGGCGCGAACAACCCGATCGAGATGGTCCACACAGATGCTCTATGGGGTTTAAATCCGGCGAGTTTGGGAGTTTAAAAAACCGTAAACGCATCCTCGTGATCTTCGAAACATGCACGGACACTGCGCGCTGTATGGCACATCGCATTGCCCTGCTGAAAGATGCCATCGTGCTGAGGAAACACAATCTGCGTGTGGGGTCCGAAAGGACAGATTCGTACTTCCATTGATCCATGGTGCCGTCCACAATGATGAGTGCACCCAGGGAATGCCATGAAAACATTGCCAGACCATAACGCTGCTTCCTCGGCCTGGACCTTTGCGGCATGTGTTGCAGGGTGTTTGGTTTTCTGACGTTGAACGCCGTACACGCCATCGCCCATCTGTCCGATGGAGCATAAACCGTGATTCATCGGAAAAAGGCACCTTTCGCCACTCTGTTGCTGTCCAGTTGCGGTACGGGCATTCAAATGTCAGTCTTTGTCGACGATGAACAGCCGTCAGCATTGGTGCACGAACCAGCCGTCTGCTGCGGAGCCCATTACGCAGCAACGTTCGCTGAACTGTTGTTGAGGATACACGTTTGGTAGCCCTCTGGTTCATCTGGGAGGTCAGTTGGTCCACGGTTGCACGTCTGTTCGTTTGCACGCATCTCCGTAGCCGTCGTTCACCTCTGTCATCTATGGTCCGTGGTGTAATAAGCCGGCATGTCGCTTATTTTGGGTATTGCCATTCCGCCCTGCACGGTACACTTTCACCAAGGCGGCACGCGAACAGTTCACAAAACTAGCCGTTTCGGCAATACTGCCGCCCTTGGCTCGGAAGTCGATAATCATGCCCTTTTGGAGGTCGGATAAATCGCTACGTTTCACCATGACTCCAACAATTGCAATGTTTTCTGCTTCCCTCTGACACCCTTCCTATACCCCCCCCCCACCTCTGATACTAGTTCGTACATTTTGGATGTATCGGCGTCGGTGACCCAGTGGTTGCGTGATCGTCTCTGATGCCCGAGTACGCAGGTTCGATCCCGGCCGAGGACGACGAGGATTTTTTCAGGGGAAAATCCTGAGATCACGCACTTCCTTCGGAAGGGAAGTAAAACCGTTGTTCCCGTGTAGTCGTTTGCCGGCTGCACGTTAAAGAACCCTTGCGACGCAAAATTTGCGGCCCCTATAACGCCGTCTGAAATGACCATAGCAGTTGAAAAAGACGTTAATACCAAACAAACCAAACCAAACCAAACCAAACCTTTTGGACGTAACGATTTTCCGTTGATGTTGAACGTAGGGGGTGGTCACATTAATGTGAATGGACTGTGTATTTTATTTAGTTTGCAAATCGTTTCAAACTTAGCATTTTTAAAACTTACCATTTTTAAGTAAACTAGAAAAAAATCAGTGAACTTAACTTTCGTCGCAGACAGTAGGTATGTAAAAGAGGAAAATTTGATATGCAGATTCCTTTAAGCAAGATCTACAACCTGTAACAATAAAGTTCGGTGAATGACGTCAAATTGCTAACGGTCGTAAGAGTGCACCATCGTCGTATCCTGCCCCAGACAGGTCGAGACATGTTTAAACAAATTTGAGAGAATCAGCGCTGCGAGTGTGTTTATTGTGTTTAAACAGGACATTGAAGAGAGAAGGCGTAGTACGCGCGGTCGAAACCCAAAATGGATCAGCGAACGAAAGAGACTCATGAAATGATGACAACAGTTTACAAAGAAAGTGCTATTACTTTGAAGTGTGTTTATGAGTGGTTTAAACGACTCCGGTTCCGAGGAGGCCGGAACACCGTAGAAGATGCCCCTCGAAGTGGCCAGACATCCAACGTAATATTACGACCCAACTGAAGGCTATCCCTAAAAACGACTACGCCAGGAGTTTCCAGGACTTGTACAGGCGTTCCCAGAAGTGCATTACCATCGACGGGGATTACTTTGAAGGATAGTAACTGCCGTTTCATATAAGCGAGCAATCCACTCTCAATTTGCCATCATTCACCGAACTTTATTGTCACAGGTTGTACATTATTATGAGGTTTGGGCCAAATTGTTTCAGTAAGTTCGGAGTTATGAGGGTAGCGATCACGTGGTCTTTGTTTTCAAGTATCAACACATGGCATGTGACAAATCATTCAATCGGAAATAATGAAAAAAGAAAGAAGATAGAGTTCTTTCCCATTTTCTAAATACTATGTTCGAGAAAAATAAATTTTTTGATTAAAAAGGGTGGGGGTTAAATAGTGCGGATAAAAGAGCTAAAAAAGATGAACTTAGGGCTTCTGCTAAACTTTTCTATACCATCCTCGGGGGGAGGGGGGATTAATTTCCTGTTATTAATTAATTCAACTTTTACTTGTTGATTGTGAGGATGAGTTGATTTTAAAATATTTCATTTAAGATCAAAATGAAGTTTAGAGATGCAGTAGTTTTCTTCAACGAACTGTCGAAAGACTCACCTTAGGAACTTAAATACAGGGTGTTTCATAATTGGTGTCCCGTCTTTAGGTCCAAATAATGACTCAAGGGGAACAGATTGGGGGAAAATGAATATTGATTATTTAGTTTTAATGTTCCTTAATTCAGAATAAAAACATTTCCCGTCCCTGGGGGTGAAGGGGTAAATTTTGAAAATTTTAATTTTGTAGGGGTAGGGGTTAGACCCCATGTGTTATTTAGAAAGTTGTAGAGCATCATGTAAAATGTGGGTTTAGCAAAAAACCCGGTGAAAAAATTTCATGCCCTGCCCCCTTTATCGAGTGAGTAAAGTGAAAGTTATGTGTAGCCGATGTGGACAAAACCATACTTATTAGAAAACAGTAGGGCCTACAAAGGATATTCCCTGAGATGCCACTCATTCTTCGACTGCTCGTGTGAGCAAATTTGCATACGAGTGGGGTCAAGACCATTAGCTTTTCAGGGTAACGACTCATTCATTCTCATTCATTTTCAAATGTACTGTTTTCTAATAAGTAATAAAGTTCTAATAAGTTTCTAATGAGTTTTTCTGTTTTTGTCTACATTAGCTAGCCATACCTTTCACTTTACCCACTCGATAAAGGGTAGGGGATGAGATTTTTTCACCATATTAAAATATTAAAATTTTCAAAATTTACCCCTTCACCCCCAGGGATGGGAAATGTTTTTATTCTGAATTAGGGGACATTAAAACCAAATAATCAATATTCATTTTCCCCCAATCTGTTCCCCTTGAGTCGTTATTTGGACCTAAAGACGGGACACCAATTATGAAACACCCTGTATATAGATTATGGCTACAAACTTGTCATTAATTATAAAATTAACTTTTTTAAATTTAAATTTGCTGACATACCTTCTTATCAAAACTTTCCAAAGCGTCTTATAAACAGAGATGTATTTACATTTATATCATGATATCTAAAAAAGAACAGAATGAAAATGATAAGGAAGTTATTTTATAAATTGTGTAAAGTTGGAAAAATTTGATATATACATACATAATATACGAGGGTAGATCGAAAAGTAATGTCTGTTTGGCTACGAAATTATTATTTACCATTCCATTTGAAGAAATCGTGCACAGTGCGAAAGCTTGTATGTGCCCAGCGCGCATGCGCCACTTGAGTTGAGAAAATGGCTGTTTACTTTGACGTTCGGTTGAAGCAGCGTTGCTGTGATTGAATTTTTGACCGCGGAGGGGTGTTCGGCGGCCGACATTCAAAGACGTCTGTCGGCCGTGTACGGGGCAGTCGTGTGGACGTGAGCACTGTGAGGAGGTGGGTTGCAATTGTGAAAAGTGGCGATGCGAGCAGCTACGCTTGGGAAGACCTGTGACAGCTTCCGATGACCAGCGTCAAGGACAGGTGGATGTGTCGATTCGCGGTAATCGTCGGATCAAGCAAAAGAACATCGCAGCCGAGCTGGGCATTTCCCAGGACAGAGTGCATCACATCATTCACGAGTGCCTGGGCTATCGGATGGTGTGTGCGAGATGGGTCCCACGGATGCTGACATCGGAAATGAAGAAGAACAGGAGACTGCCTGTGCTGCACTCCTGGAGCGTTACGAGCGTGAGGGTGAAGCGTTTCTGGCCCGTCTTCTCACCGGAAACGAATCGTGGGTACACCATTACGATCCCGAGAACAAGCGACAGTTCATGAAGTATCGGCACAAAGATTCGCCACTCTCGAAAAAATTCAAAGTGTTTGCTTCAGCTGGCAAAGTCATGCTGACACTCTTTTGGGACTGGAGCGGGGTGGTGCACATCGAGTTCCTTGAGCATGGGCACATGATCAACTCGGCCCGGTATCTGGACACTTTGCGGAAACTAAGGGCGCGGCTTACCCGTGCTCGGCCAGGTCATTCTGCAACATGGCAATGCCAGGCCCCACACGAGTCGCGAAACCAAGGACGCCCTTCAGCAGCTCCGGTTCACCGACGTCCTACCCCACCCACCCTAAGTCCGGACCTCACGTCCTACACTTTTTCCTCTTTTCCAGATGAAGGAGAATCTCAAGGGGCAGAGATTCAATGGGGATGCGAGGGTCAAGGCGACAGTTCGAAAGTGGCTCCGCGAACAGTCTAAAGAATTCTTTGCCGACGGCATGCGGCAACTTGCGCATCGTTGGCGCGTTTGCGTGGAGAGAAAGGGAACCTATGATCGAGAAGATGAAGCTTTCGCATTGTGCACGATTTCTTCAAATGGAATGGTAAATAAAAATTTTGCAGCCAAACAGGCATTACTTTTCGATCTACCCTCGTAGTTCTTATTGAGTGTGCTTTTGACACTAGAGTCCATCATACAGAGACTGCTTCGATCAAATGCGACGTCTCTTTAGCCAAGTTCAAGACGGTCTCTTATTAATAATAGCAGCGGAATCTACTAATTAGGCTTCGACCCATTTGCCCTTGGTCTTATTATTGCTTCATCGCTGAGATGTCTCCGTGGAAACATTCACTACAGTTATCAGCAGAGAAACCCTAACGTACTTCACTTTAATTGGAAACAACAGCTTTTAAAAAATTCGCGAGTGACTAGAAAAAAGCGCACACGAAAACTGCGCAGAGAAAGAACCCCAATGTCATACATGCGCACAGGAAAAAAGCATACACGGAAAATTGCGTACTTAGAAAAATGCTCACATGGAAAATAACCTATCAGTAAAAATGCCCACAAGGAAAAATACACACACAGAGTACACGATGAAATAAGTGAACAGTCTTTTACCAATTAAAATTTATTCAAAAGTTTGAATTATAATTATAATACCGCTCAACTTTAAAATAATTTAAATAAAAATTAAATTTACAACTGCATGAAAATTTAAATTACTATAATTGTTAATATTCACAATATAATTATGAAAATATTGTTTTAATTTCACAAAAATATAATTTTTAACTTATAATGTTATAAAAAAAAATCGCCAAAAAATTTCCCTAAAGGGATACATCAAAAATATACATATTTAAATTATAAACATATATCAAAAGTATATAAATTTTAGGTTAAAAAATTAAAAAAAAAATCTCTTTATATTAAAGATTATACTGAAATTTAAATTAATTAAATAAATATATTATATGATAGTTAGAAATTGATTTTGAAAATGATAAATAAAATGAAATGATCTGGAATGTATAATTATTAGTTAGGTTCAGATATAAATCAATTGAAGAGAAGATTATTAAATGTTTTAACAAAATAATATTTAAATTAAATAGGTAATAATCAAAAAACTTTTACACAGTCCAGTCACATTAATGTGACCACCTCCTACGTTCAACATCAACGGAAAATGGTTACGTCCAGAAGGTACGTTCCAGTATCAGAGATGGGGGGGGGGGGGGGGGTAGGAAGCGTGTCAGAGGGAAGCAGAAAACATTATAATTGTTGGAGTCATGGCGAAACGTAACGAGTTATCCGACCTTCAAAAGAGCATGGCCATCGGCTTCCGAGCCAAGAGCGGCTGTATTTCCGAAACTGCTAGTTTTGTGAACTGTTCGCGTGCCGCCGTGGTGAAAGTGTACCGTGCATGGCAGAATGGCAATACCCAAAATCAGCGACCTGCCAAGTGTGGGGCACCACGGCCATAGATGACAGAGATGAACGACGGCTACGGAGATGCGTGCAAACCAACAGACTTGCAACCGTGGACCAACTGACCTCCCAAACGAACTAGGGGGCTACCAAACGTGTATCCTCAACGACAATTCAGCGAACCAACAGACGACTGTTCACCGGCGACAAAGACTGACATTTGCACGCCAGACTACAACTGGATAGCAACAGAGTGGCGAAAGGTGGCTTTTTCCGATGAATCACGGTTTATGCTCCATTGGACAGATAAGCGATGGCGTGTACGGTGTTCAGCGTCAGAAAACAAACACCCTGCAACACGTGCCGCAAGGGTCCAGGCCGGAGGAGGCAGCGTTATGGTCTGGGGAATGTTTTCATGGCATTCCCTGGGTGCACCATGGATCAATGGAAGTGCGCATCTGTCCTTTCGAACCATGACCACCCCTACATGCAGATTGAGTTTCCTCAGCACGATGGCATCTTCCAGCAGAACAGTGCGACTTGCCATACAACGCGCAGTGTCCGTGCGTGGTTCGAAGAGCACGAGGATGCGTTTACTCCCCTGGCCCCCAAACTTCCCGGATTTAAACCCCGTAGAGCATCTGTGGGTCCACCTCGATCGGGTTGTTCGCGCCATGGATCCTCCACCGCGCAATCTACATCAGCTCTCCACAGAACTGGAGTCGGCATGGCTTCACATCCCTGTCAGTACCTTCCAGAACCATAGTGACTCTCTTCCTGCCCGTCTCGCAGCTTTCTGCGCCGCGAAAGGTGGTTATTCTGGCTACTGATAGGTGGTCACTTTAATGTGACTGGACTGTGTATATAAAAAAACTAGCTGATATGCCCGGCGTTGCTCGGGCCGTTTGTTTGATGAAATTTTGCAATATCCGAATTTGAATACAAGTATGAACACATGAAAAATATTTGGAATTAATACTGTAAATTTTCACTTTGGAAAAACGAAAGAATTCTTTAAAATGCTCGTACTGGAATTTTGTGTACAATTGGGTTTGGACAGGAAAATTCGACATTGCATCCTTAACTTTTTAGAATGTTAGAAAGGCTATGACTTCTGTCTATATTAAAAAATACTTCATAGATGGGTTGAGAGATTTTAAGAAACTCTGTTTACAACCCCCTCAACATTCCTCTTCAACATGTAACTGTTTCAATAGAGTTATATTCAATCTCAGAACGTGGAATCATATCCTGAATATTGTTGTTCATATTGACAATATCAGTTTTAGCAGCAAGGATTGCCCTCTCACACAATCAGTTGTGATCTTTAGAATTTTCTAATATGTTTAGATAAACATAACTTCTTTAAAGAATGAAATATAAACTTTCTCCGCTGGCTCATTAGGGAAAGTACCTTCACCTTTTCGACAAAAGCTGGAGCTGCTGCATGCCCTAGATAGAGTTTCTGTAAGTAAAACTTACAGGGACTCTACCCTAGAAGCTATATTCACATATTTGTATAAGAATAATTTCTTATATTTCTCCAAAGATTTAAATAAATAATAGTGATTTTTATTTATTTATTTATTTATTTATTTATTTATTTAATACTTTTTATAATTATCATCCCTTAAGACATGAACTATTAAGGCAAGCATCGTAGCCGATGAAAAAGATGGTCAGGTTACTTTGAAGTGCCTGGACGTATCCAAAGGGTCAACAATCAGGGCTCCGCTGTCCGTCCGTCCGACCTTTTATGGTTTTGTATCGTTTGAAAGGTAATAGGTAGCCAGTTGAAATTTACACAGAATACAAGTACGGGTTATTATAGCGGTTTGTGTAACAAATAAAAAATGTAATTAAAAAAATAAAAATAAATAAATAAATATTTAAATGTTTGTAGTTAGTAAAAGAAAGCGGTGGATTACCATGACGGATTTATAACCAACAATATTTCAAATGCATTTTTTTTATTAATTTCGACACAAACTATTATAGACTAGCAGAGGCACCCGGCGTTTCCCGAGATAATTACAGTTGTAGGTTAAACAGAACAACCTCATAAAGTTAAATAATAAATTTGTTTTCAGTAATTCTACAATTTCCATCTATAGACGAAGCAGTTGTTCAGATGTTTCCGATGCCCGGATAACTTTTTGTCATCTCTGCCCAATACTCATTCATTTCTTCGCTGGCATTTCGATAGATATGAATTATTTTTATAATCCTTCGAAAGTACTGTATAATTACATATTATACACTAGTCAAAATAATTAAGGGAGTAAGATACACCGTACGTGAAATAATGAGAGACCAACACTGGTTAAATTATAAAATATCTTTTATCTTGAAATTATGCTTATATAAATTTGAAGTTTCCCTAATTTGTCTCCTTGTGGAGCTGATTGTACTGTCTTGTAGCTTTTTTGCCTTTTTTGAAGGTTTATACTTGTAGCATGGTACTTCTCTTTCTGGATAAGCAAATTTAACTGCAAGAAGACTAGTAATTTGTTAAAAAAAAAATTGCTGACGAAGTTGCTGGTGCATCACGGGGAAAGAAAGGAAAATTTAGGGGTTCTTTTAAGAGAGTACTATTCGCCGGGAGATGTTTACATCCGCCAGGTGACCGGGTGAGATTGTCAAAATCCGGGTGAGTTGGCTGGTCTGGTAAAAGTCTTCAAAGTAAAGTCACCGCTGAGCATACGAAGTATAGCCATGGACTGTCGATCACCAACCTGCATTACGACATGTACTCACTTCAAAAGATCTATTAAGGACTTCTACTATAATATTCATAAGGACTAGGGAGTCTGTCCCATTTTAACTTTTAATTTTTAAAATTTAATTTACTCATTTTCCTCTTTGTCATTATTGGAATGCTTTAAATAAATAAATAAATAAAAGTTCTGATTTACACAATGCCATAAATATTTTAAAATCGTTATCTTTGTATATATCAGAAGATATTCGAAACAACAATGAGTTGTTTTTTGATACTATAGAATCAGAATGTTCTGAATTAACAAGCAATAAAAATCATGATTCAATCGAATGGAGAAAAGGCAAGAAAATTACATTTTGATGAGAAAAGGATAAAAATGAGGATGTGCAATTTGTAGGCAGACAAGTAATTATAGTGAATTGTTTGAATGTTATCTGCGATCAGTTGGTATCAGACATTCAAAGACGTGTTGAAGCTCAAAACGCGCGAAAAGTGAACATATGATAATCATGTTAAAATATTCATTCTAATTAAGTCTTTTAATAAATAATAAATTGCGTTCCGTTAAGAATTATTTTTATTTTTAATTTATGCCGGACAAGGGACATAAAATGCAGTTTTACTATGGCCAACAGAGGTTGCATCTTAAATTACGGATCAATACAAGTCGGTCTTATTTTTTGTCCTATATTTTTCTATATTAAAAAAATATTGTTAAATGCTTTTTATTACAATAGTTATTTAACAACTGAATACGTGGACAAAATTAAAAACAATGAAACCATTGATTACGGGCGTGAATGATATGGATTAGGCATTGTGAAACAATATTTTGAAGGGATTAGGCATTGTTCTACGTTGCAAACAAAGAGATACGATCTTGTTTTAAGTGCCTCTTTACCGTGCTACAGAGCGCACAACCTCTTCCAAATGAATGTGTTGATTGATCCTTTCTTTTGGCACATGTTCAAGGTACTGACTTCGAGATGGCAATATTTCAAGGGGTATTAACAATAAACGAGGTGGTTTCTCGCTAGAACCATCGTGTAAGTGAAGCAAATAAAAACAAATGTGTAGTTTCAGAGTGAAACCACTTCACTAAAAGGTTAAAGTAATGTAGTTTGTTATTTAATGGAATAAAAGTACCTAAATACTAATTCACTTCATTAATGACTTTCTTGTGGATTATAAAAAATGATTTTTTTATTAATGTTATACGGAACACAATGTTATTATTATTTAGCTACGAGTATTTCACCCGTGAATAAATCACGGTACTAAAAAAAATTATTACTATGCATTAAATTCGAGAGGCACTTATTTCCAGTGGTTATGTATCAACACCTTCTAGAAAGAAAGCCAAACAACTGAAACTTCATGCATTGTTACATCATCATATTTCGACCATTGTTAATCGTATTTCTACCAATAATAAGCCCTAAGTTTGGTCGACTTATGATCATGTAACAATGCATGACGTTTCAGTTGTTTGGCTTTCTTCCTAGGTGTTGTTGTTTTGCATACACAAAATTGATTAGTAATGCCATCTCTCGGTGCTCAAAGAAAATTCCGGCAAAATTCTAGTGGTTAAGAGACACTCGTAATTATTATTGTTAAGATTTGCATGGGTAAGATCATACTGGGCGAGTGGAATTCTCCACCGAAAAAAATATTCAACACTATAGATGGGGCTCCCAAATTCAAATTTGCCCGGGGCCCCATAGAATCCATAATGCGCCGCTGCCTGAAAACATGGCCAGTCCGACCTAAAAACATGGCCAAGGGAACCTAGCAAGGTCTAGCATCGCTTGGGGTGGCAAAATATTGGGGCGCGGATGGATTCGAAAATACAAGCCGATTCAAAAAGGACTTTACAACTTTCAAAGTAAAATAGAAATTTATTCAGAAAACGTAAAGAATTATGGAAGTATCATTTTAGAACAAAACGCATCAAGTTTTTTTTTTACCAAGCACTAATTTTGGTTCGATGTGGCTTCCATTCGTGTCGCGGAAGACACCCAATCAGTTTCATTCCAAACTCTAGTCAGTACGTCGCGCGTCACCTCTGAAGCTGCGGCGTAAATTCGATTTCTCAGCTCAGCAAGATCAGCAGAAAGTTGTAAC
Source organism: Rhysida immarginata (assembly GCA_023313115.1). Classification (NCBI taxonomy): domain Eukaryota; kingdom Metazoa; phylum Arthropoda; class Chilopoda; order Scolopendromorpha; family Scolopendridae; genus Rhysida; species Rhysida immarginata. The sequence goes on along the minus strand of JAHWFO010008089.1, from coordinate 4,861,530 downwards.
AAACGCTCGATCTTTAATGAAACCCCAGAAGAAAAAAACGAGAGGAGTCAAATGAGGAGAGCGATGGCCATACAATTGGCCCTGCAGACCAATCCACAGACCTAGAAATCGGTAATCAAGGATTCCGGACAATCATGTTGAACTAAGGTGATGCCCGTCTTGTTGGTAGTGAAGGCGTTTATCTTGGTCATCTTCGTCTAACTGTAGAATGAGGAAATTTTCGAGCATGTCCACTTACGCGATTCCATAAATAAAAACGTGTCATTTATTTTAAATTACAAAAAGTCACGAACATGCACGAAAGTTTCAAATGAATTTTTGGGACCCGAGATTCTGTAGTTGAGAGTGTTCATTTTTCCATTGGTGTGAAATGTTGACTCATCGCTAAAGATTACGTTATTCAGAAATGTCTCATCATATCCTATTTGATCCAACATTTCCGCACAGAATTGTGATAAGCCACTTTAAATCCCTTACTCACTGCCGGCCAATTGCCAGATACGGTGGATGCGAACAATCAGAAGAAATAGGAAACCGAAGATGGGAGATCGATTGGGTAAACAAACAGCCGTGTATCGTCGTCGTTCGTTCTCGCCTTTGTTCTCACGTTCAGCATCATGTCGATTGAATCTCAAGATGCACGTGGAGGATGTAGTTGCAGTGGTTTTATTATTGAAAAATAAGCAGAAAAAAATAAGAAATATCGGGTGTATTCTCTATTACAAGAACGTCGAAGTAAAGGGGTGTTTAGAAAGTTTTTCAAATTTGCGAAAATATGAAAATAAAATTTTCAATTATAAAAAAATTAATAAAAGAATATCGGCGAGATCTTTTGACGAGATGTGAACGTACTGAGACCGAGACAAAGAGAATGATGAAACCAGGGCCAAGAATAAGCGGAGCACCATGCGAAATGCTCTTACGTGACCATTTTCATAAATATTTGTTTCGTGGAAACTCAAGGAACGGGGACATCAAAAGCATGGGGCATAGTGAACCCGTTTCGTTCGCAGTATCTTCGGGCCGGCCATGATTGTTTATTTCAAAGAGATAAACAATGAACACGAGCAAGAAGGGGTCGTTGCTTAGGCCGTGCGAACATATCAGTAGAAACAAGCCATCCCAGCTGTTGCGCAACTTCCCGATCGCCGAATCCGTTGCTCTTGAATTTCTGGCCTCCGACAACTGATTGGTTGCCGCAGGCATGTGCCTGAACGATGACTAATCTTGTTGTCTCGAGTTGCTGGTAACCTCGTTGCCGATAACTAGATGGTATATGTGGAAGGGCCCTAAAACTCTTAACTAGCACGTTCCGCACCTGTAAAAGTAGCCATTTTGTGCCGCAATGGTCCTAGCACTTCTGGTGATTAAAACTTGATATATGTGGGTCAAACTTGATGCGATTTGTTTTAAAATGACACATCAATCAATACTGCACATTATCTACACTGAAGAGCCAAAACATTATGACCACCTACTCAATAACGCGTTGGGCCAACTTTGGCCTGCAAAACAGCTGCAACTCGGCTTGGCATGGATGTCACAAGTTCTTGGTAGATGATTGGAGACAGGTTGTACCAAATGTCTAAGCAGCGATCACGCAAAGTCGAGATATTCCGACATGGTGATGTTTGAGCTCTGAGCTGCCGCTCCATGACATCCCAAATGTGCTCTATCGGATTAAGATCCGGCCAGGACATTAATTGGAATTCATCCTTATGCTCCTCGAACCACTCCAACACAATTCGAGCCTTGTGACATGGGTCGTTGTCCTGCTGGAAGATTCCATTTCCAGTTGGGAAGACAGGCCCCATGGCGCAACTGGTCCGCAATGATGTTCAGATAGTCTGCAGCTTTCATGGTCCGTTCTATCACAACTACGGGTCCCAGAGCCGCCCATGAGAACGTCCCCCAAAACATAATACCGCCACCACCGGACTGTGTATGGCCTGTTTTACAGAGGGGGGGGGGGGCAATTGTGCGCCTGCAAGTCGGCGTATCCTGACACGACCATCGACGTGATGAATATGAAATCGTGATTCATCCGACCAGGCAACTCTCTTCCACTTATCCATGATCCAGTCTTGATGTTCCCGGGCCCACTGTAGGCGTAGTTGAGAATGACGCTTGGTCAACAGAGGCACACGATTGGGAAGTCTGCTGCGCAGTCCCATATCCAAGAGTGTCCGCTGAACTGTGTTCCGAAACACTCGCACTTGGACCTGCATTGTATTGGGCTGTCAGCTGAGCCACTGTCTAGCGCCGATCTTAATTTACCAAGCGGGACAGTCTCTGACGTCCTTTTACTTTGATGACGCGTGGGCGTCCAACACCTTGGCGTCTACAGCTGGTTTCACCGTCATTTATCCAATTTGCATAAATGCTAACAATGGCAGATCGTGAACAACCTCCAGTCGTGGAGTTTCGGAGATACTCGTTCCGAGTCTTCGGGCCATTACAATCTGCCCTCTATCAAATTCACTTAGATCAGCAGCCTTTTCCATCCCTCTCAAAATTAAGTGCAAGACTGATTTCTTACCTTCTCCAGCAGCAGTTAAATACTATTCCCACTTAATTACGTGACCTCACGTGATCCAGACGAGTTCATTCACCAGTGTGGTGATGGTCATAATGTTTTGGCTCTTCAGTGTAAATAAATTCCTATTTGCTTTTAGAGTTATAGTGTTTTTTGAAACACCCTGTATTGGAAAATGCCGTTGCGTGAAAACTGTATAATATTGTCTATAAATTGAACAAGAGTGTGGAATGATAGCAGTCTCTAACAAGTTCGCAAAGGGAAAATACCTTGGACCGAGTTTGACTGCAAGTTTTATGATTACACTTATGAAAATGAAAAAAATGTTATTAGGTCTTAATCTTTAATCTGCATTTTAAATCTTAATACCCTGTATATTTTTCATGCTAAAGTGTGAGCGTTTTTTTGCCCCCCCCCCCCCCCAGCAAATCGCCTCGGTGGCTCAGTGGTTGCGTGATCGCCTCTGATGCCCGAGTACGCGGGTTCGATCCCGGCCGAGGACGACGAGGATTTTTCAGGGGAAATCCTGAGATCACGCACTTTCTTTAGAAGGGAAATGAAGCCGTTGGTCCCGTGTAGTCGTTAAAGAACCCTTGCGAGGCAAAATTTGCGGCCCTTATAACGCCGTCCTGATATGACCATAGTAGTTGAAACGGACGTTAATAGCAAACAAACCAAACCAACCAAACCAATTATTAGTGGCAAAAATTAAAACAAATTACATATGGGCAGAGTTTCTTTACTAACAATGATAAAGACGCCATTCTCTTCACAGAATGTTCATATGATCACAAAGCACTTTGATTAATAAAAAAAATTGATTTTTCAGGCCTATATCCTATCCTTTCAAGGGAATTATTTTTTAGTTATAGCGCCATCGTTATCAATCTATTAGTGTATATGTACGAGTACTTAATTTAACCTAGTCAATCTTATGCAACGTACTTACCTTACACCTAACGCATAACTCACTAGATGTAATTTCTAAAAAAAGTCTTGTTGCTGAATGCTATTCTGGTGTCATTTCCGGAAAGTAAACTTCTACAGACTCTGCTGTGAATACAGTAGACGCCCTCTTATTCGGTCTTCTCCTTAACCGGCAATCTTTCCGTAAAGATTATTTTTCTGCAAATTAAATCAGTTATAGTCACAGATTACTATTATTACATAGATAGGACAAATGATGCCGTCCTATGAAGAAAAATGGAAACAGGTCACGTGATTGAGTCCTACTGTATCACCAGGTGCGCTACAATCGGTGACTATACTAAATTCAAGTATTTAAGAAAAAAAAAACATGAATCATACGCTTTCCATCACATAAAAAGTATATAACTTATCCTTCTGGAAATTTTCATTCAGAATTCTTTATTATACATTACAGTTTTTGCAGATTGCTAAAATGTAACTTCGAATTGGTAAAATGTGATTTCAGAAATAAAAAATGTGTTTTCAGAAATAAAAAATGTGAGTTCAATAGAAAAATGTGAGTTCAGTTTTAAAAATGTACTTTCAGAAATAAAAAATATAAGTTCAAATTCAAAAAATGCACCACATAGTATTACTAAATAGTAATAGCGTTTAACAAATAGTAAACGATGTTCCACCTACTAAAGACAACTAAAAAAATATTAAATTACTGTAAAATTTAATTTCACTTTCCTGTTCTATTTTATTTATATTTATACTATCCAATTTTGTTCTATTTCATTCATTTTATAATTTTTTTATTATTACAGTAAAATAACATTTTCTATATTATACACATAGCATTTTTTATTACATTGTTTCTAATTTACACAAAAACCAGAGAAATGCCAGAAACAAACTTATCCACATTTATCGAATTCTTCTTAGAAGTACGGACCTATTGCAATCTGTCATTTTGCCGCATAATTTTTGTATTTGAACTTACATTTTTTATTTCTGAAAGTACATTTTTATAACTGAACTCACATTTTTTATTTCTGAAATCGCACCTTACCAATTCGAAATCGCATTTTAGCAATCTGCAAAAAACTGTAAAATACACGCGAGAGACAATGTTTCGAAACAGCGCACCCGGCGATACAGGGTGCGTTCACTTATTCGTTCGGAGTCATGCTCCAAGTCAATGTGATCACGTGATCAGAGTACTAGCGTCATGGCTCAGAGTCAACATAACGACGTAACAATCGAAGACTTTGATCGTTATAATCAATGACATATATTAAAGATAGACTCCGAATCCTATTGTTAACAGCGGCAAAAAGTGAAGCAAATTGAGCCATGATAGTTCTGGGCAGGAGTGAGCCGTGGAGTAATCAGCTGTCTGGCTGCTTTGTTTTTGAAGATTTTGGGCCCGAGAAATAATTAATTCAAAACCATTCCTCAAAGTTAAACTGCGTACAACTGTACAAACAAACAAGAAAAAGAACCAGGAATCATTTCCCACAAAAATAAATCAAAAATACGTAACTAAAATGAAAATACGTAACTGAAAGACAATCGAAACGAAATTGAAATTGAAACCATGATCGAAAAATTGTTTATAAAATATAATAAAATACTTCAAATACAAAGTAAACGAAAAGATAAACTTATCACTCCGTGATCGGCGTGTGAAAGAATTATTAATCAGTTACTCTTCTGTTTAGCCATGTCTTTGCATTATCTTCACTCACTTTCGGCCATGACAGTTATGGGCATGGAGCTTCCCAATTTGCTTCAAGTTACAACAATAGGATTCGGAGTCTATCTTTAATATACGTCATTGGTTATAATCATTTGTGTGCAGTATTGCCAAATTAGCCTTTTTTTTTCATGCGCTTGTCTTTTGTTGGACATTTTGAATAAAAATTAAACAATGCACAGGAACCATCTACCATTCATTTACAAGTCTTCAATTCTCTTCAAAAACTGTCACCATTATTCATTGGTGAACTTATTATTTGTTATTTTATCTTCTTCATTTATAAATGAGTATAGAATCATTCATTAATAAATAAACATATTATACTGCTTCGTAAATTAATGTATAATGCACAAAATAATGAAAATGAGCTTTTAAATTGGACACATCCCTGTTTATGAACGATTCAGGATATCTTTTCCCCTCTTCGCAACCTCCGGAGGCATCAGTAAAGCATGAGTAGTGCCCATGGCACTTTTGGTTTTGGGGAATCTTTAACATTAAGTTATTTTTTATTAACAGGAATAAACAACAACATATTTTTTATTTTTTATTATTTTTATAAAAACAAAGTTCTGGTCATAATTGTAATTTTAATTTATTATCACAGAGGCTAGGGTGGCCTCATGCGTAAAGATGGAACTGAGATTGAGCATATAAAAATTAATGCTGAAGAAATTGTCTTGAATCAAATTTTCGATCAATTTAAGCTAAATTTCCGTTTGTATCGTGCCAAGCCTACAACAATGGAAGGCTAACTAATTATGGTAAGCTGTGATCGTGCAATTTCGAAAGATAGAGGCGGCCATGTTGATAGTTAAACAATGTATGCGCCAGCTTGAAGAAATAAAGTCTTCTCTTGTTTGTGTGGCTGCCACGGCTCCTAACAAGCGCGCTCGAAAATTAATCATCGTTGAAGTCGCAACTTTGTTGGCACTCTTCATTGTTGTGTCGTCTTCCTCATTAAATTTTTTGACTCCGATGAATCCGAGTCGCACTCCAAGCGAATAAAGAAACAAACTCCGAAAGACTCCGAGCGTACCCTGATGTTGGAGGTCCAGGGAATTAACTCCAAGCGAATAAAGAAACGGAGACCAAATGACTCGGAGCAAATAAAGAAACGGAATCCGAATGACTCAGAGTCACGGGAGTCATTCGGAGTGACTCCAAGTGAATAAGTGAACGCACCCACAGTGATGACGTCAAAACAATGAGCCATCCAGTTTCCACTACTTTAACACTGATTGTCCCATCTGTAGAATAAATAATCTGTGGTTATAGTTGTCGTTATCTGTAACGGCCAAACATCTGAATCATTTTGCCGTAAGCATTTGTTGTTAAGTTCGAAGCCAGCCAAAAGGTTCATTACATCCCAGAATCCTCTAGCTTCAGATCTCAGTTTCAGTTTTAATTTAGTGGCTTAAAGTTCAATAGATTTTCCTCGTCAGTTATTATTGTTTTATTAAGTCATGTGACATTGATATAATTTCAAAGCCAACTAGAAAGACGAAAACGTATGATGATGCAAAAATCCCGGACGCTCTCAAATAGCAAGGAAAAAGTACACTTTTTACCATTACGAGTGTTACCAAACAAGGGGTCAAAATACCGGACTGTTCGGATCAAACTGGGACAGATGGCAGCATAGTGTAAAACGCGTAAGTAATGAATTAAAAAGCGGAAAAATTACAGTGAGTGACGAGCAGAGAAACAGGAAATCCCTTCAGGATTTCAGTGCACAAATACAGGGTATACAATAAAGCCCAGTAACACTTATGGAAAAGCTTTGAAACGTATCACTACCAGCAATACGAAATTTTGTACAGTTTACATTCAGGGTTTCTTTTCATATTACAAACACTCTATGAGGAAGCCTCGCATGACGCAACAAATGTCCACGCAATAATCCAATTTTTCCCAGACACGGCCCAACATGCAGTGGCATAGCGAGGGTAATAAGCGCCCAGGGTATGATAGTCACTTTTTCGCTTCTTGCAACCTCCCCCCCCCCCTTCTATAAGCCACTGCAAACATGTTTTCTGTGTCTGTGACTGTCACTTGAGATGAGACGATACTCCAATCATAAGGAAATGATATTATCAGAAAAAATGGAAGGAAAAATTCCACGTTTTTCCATGGAAAAATTTTTCTTTCCATTTTTTCTAATGATATCATTTCCTTATGATTGGAGTATCATCTCCAGTTTCCATTTATAATTTCTTATGTGTGCTCATCTACTTTTCTGTTGGTTTGGGTACGAGGAATTCCCGATCTGGGAGCTGGGTGCCGGTCCTATCAATCTTGACTACCTAGTAGTCTTTAAGAACACCTGGTGACAGCCTTGCCAATTGGTAAAGGCAACGAGCATGATATTCGTGGTTCCTGGTCCGAATCCAGGTCGTGAAATGTTTCCTTCCATTTTTCTGATAATATCATATACGGTACTTCCTGTTGCTTGAACTTGTTTTAACCAGCAATTTAATGATCTCTTATCAGGCGGGTCTTCACGGTAACGTCGTTGAATTTTAATCGGATATTTTACTGCTTTCCGCTCGGAGTCGCCATTTTGAGTATAGTGCAATACATACCGCGTTCCATGGTGAGATTAGTCACGTAATGAAAGCAACTTTGAGAGTTTCTCTTTTCATTGTTGCAAACCGCGTCGACATAGCATTTATAGTTACAGTATAACGTTATAAACCTTTTTTACGATATAAAAAATTTATGCTGCTCTCTATATAAAAAATTGTGTACTTAGGGCATATACTGTTGATTACATTGTGATTTGTTCTTAGGTGATTGCTATTATCCTGTTCACCCCTACCCTCAGCATACGTATGATACACTGCATGTCCTTATTCATTACATATCTCTCAAACATACTCATGCAATATCATTCACCGACTTATGCTATCGAATACATTTACCCATTCATACTTTTTAACATTTAAATTGCGTATAAATTTATAAGCTTGCTCATTCTCAATTGGTTAATTTTAAAATCTTATCTTATGCCCGTGATGATGGAGGTTTTCCGAAAGGCGTAGACGCATTGTTTTACCCAGAGCTTGTTTCTTTCTTTAAATTTTTAATTTCTTTTTGGGGCACAAAAAGGGGTAAAAATGGGAAGGAAACAACAAAATAAAGGAGAAACATAGCTCACCGATGAAGAAGTCCTTTGGAATGTCTTGGAGGCTGTGGAATAAGCTATAGGAATTGTTCCTGTTAATGAGCGCTATAGTGGCAGTTTTGAAAATCATACTCATTAATAATGCCTCGGTACAAACAAACATTAGTTACGTATTTCATCATTTACTACTTATTCGTTTCAGTAAACCGAAATTTTTTATTGCGCTTCGGATAGAAGGGTTCTGTTCAGACATCGTGGTACGGGGCGTCCGAAACAAAGTTTCTTAGCATTTTTTTGTAACAAGCTCGGATGAGTAGTTCGAAAGTTATGGGCTTTTATTTTTGATCATTTTTAAATTCAACACCTGTATATGTCATCAGCATAGTCCTTGTACCTAAATTTACCTAGATCATTTATTGAAATGCGTAAACATTTCAGTCAAAATCCGAATTCAAGTTTCTTTATGGATTTTGATTAAGAAAAAATATGGGTAACCTGTGTCTGTCGAATGGGAGTTAAAATCAAGAATTCACATAAGAACGAACTTAAAATGGTCCGTTTTGCATATTTATTCTTTGTTGTTACGTTTATTAGCTTTAATTGTTATATTTCTTGTCTCTAATCAGTTCATTTCAAGTAAAGCATGTTAAGGTAATTCGGGACGATGCAAATTGGGGGGAAGACGCAAGTGCGGAAATATTTCATTTATGGGGCCCAAAAAAGGGGTAAAATGGGGGGGGGGGGCAACAAAATAAAAGGGGAAACACAGCTCACCAACGAAGAAGTCTTTTGGAATTCTTGGAGGCTGTGGAGAAATAAGAATAGTTAGTGAAGCACCATCGTGAGAGTTTTTAAAATCATACTTATTAATAATGCATCAATATAAACAAGCATTATTATGCATTTCATCGTTTACCACTTATTTGTTTTAGTAAATGAACCATTTTTTTTATTGCAGTTCTGTTTCCGAGACAATTATTATTATTAAATGGAAGCACTTCCTACTGCAAAATGTACAAGTATTCTATGTCATGGTTAGTGTCAGAAGGTTTCATCTGTATATCGATTTTAAGTGATGATATATTGAAAGTAAATGATTGGACGTGGTGAGTACTTGAATTATACTATTTCGTTGAAAATACTTAAGTTTTAGCGCTCCATGTATCACATAAAACTCAATACAACTGCGATATTTTGCGACATGATTCTCTGCGAATGCATGGTCGCTTGAAATACCATGACGGGTCCCACAGAACAAAAATAAAACCCAGTGGCATTTTCCGAAAATGCTTGGGGGAAGATGCAACTTCATAAGCCTAATAACTTCCGAATGGAAATTATAATTATATTTTTCACATTTGGATTTACACTTCCCACAAGAATATTTATTTTTATGCGATGTACATTTCGGCTGCTAAACAACCATCTTCAGTTAAAAATCGCTGAAGATGACTGCTTAACAGCCAAAATGTACATCGTTGAAAATGAAAATGCTGCAGTTCCTGCATTCGGGATTTATCCCTATAATTCGCATCAAATTTCATTTGCTGTTTTAATTAATGCAGAAAACGGTTCATATAATGCTCACAATGGGAACCGAGAACCTAACACACCATTAGTGGTTCCCTCAAAGAGCAAAGACACATCGTTCGAGGAAATAGACCTATACAAATGATCTTGAAACCAAAGCCAAGTGGAAGAAGAAACAAATGGCTGAAGTCTTAATAAGGACGAAAAAGAGAGCTGTTGAGAAGGAAGAAACAAGAAGAAAAAAGAAACTCTTGCGCAAAGAAAGTTCATCATCATTATCATCCTCTGTTGAGAAGGTGGTGGTTGAGAGTTAGAGTGAAATTGAAGAAGACGATGACTTTTTTTTTTATACGCAGTGGGAATTTTTATGATAATAAGGGTTCAAAATGCGAATTGTTCCAATGTGTAAAGGTGCAAGAAATAACCCCATGAAAATTGCAGCAAGGACAGCTTGTGTTGTAAAAACTGTTAACGGGAAACGTTCTCTTCTTCATTAATTTATGTTGAATGTATCTGTTGTAATGGTTATTAAATATAACTTACTTTCACTTCTTTTTTTTATGCAAACTTTATATTTTGTGGCATCTTCGCATATTTCAGATTTAATGAAATGTATTAATGTTTTTTCAGTTAAATGTCAATAGACCAAACAATACCTGGATGTATTTAAAAATATCACTTTGATTTCTCATTTTCATATAAAAAATGACGATCTTTAAGTATTGCGTCTTCCCCCGACTTAACTTTGTTTTTGCTTTCTTTATTATAAATAACACAGAAAAAAAGAACTACAATAAAGTTTTGATGAATAAAATTCCTCGTGTTGAATAAAATTTCTTGAATTAATAATTAAATTGTGCATACCTGTGTGAATGTGTATTCATTTGTTTGCTTTCTTACAGTGACATTACTTCGTTGACAAGCAAATACAAATTCCGGCCATTACTTAGAAACTTTTATGCGAGTTCTTACAACGATCACTCGTGGCGTATTAATGATGACAAGCATGGTGTATTAAACTGTGTGTATACCTTTAGAAACACCCTGTATATGTATCACTTATATAAATATGATTTAAAAATACATAAATACATGTGATGAATCTGGTTTGATCATCTTCGTCTGGTTTGAGTAAATATACTAGCAAAATTAAAAATAATAAATGCGTTTGAAGTGACTGAAGTAAAATATGTACAATTTATAAATGCCGATCTCTTTTTTGGTCGTATAGAATTTTTTAATGAAATTGCGATTGGCAACATGCACCATAATAGTTGAGACAGAAGGAAAAGACCGTACCGGAAGCCATAGAAGTGACATGAATATTCTCGAAACTTCTGAAGAACATTACGGTCATAACTTTTCCCTCTTTAAATGCCAACTGCAATGTGCGGCCACTCATTTACACGACAACATGGCTTGAGGCAAGGCAGTGGGTCAAGATATGCGCAATAGAATAATCCACCAATTTAGAAGCAACGTATCTCAGCATTAAATAGCCAGGAATCTTGGACTTTCATCATCTACGGTTCATAGCATTAATAGGTACAAGGCAAGTGGAAATACGACCGTTTTTAAAGGGAAAGGACGAAGACCAATTCTGGCTGCTCCTCGTGATCTTCGGGTTTTCAGACGTCACTACATTAAAAATAGGCATTCAACAGTGACAGAAATTGCAGAATGGGCTCGAGGATTCTACCAAAAACCTTCATCGGTGAATTCCACTACATTACGAAATAAAGTTGAAGCTCTATTATGCAAATGAAAGGTGTTTGTAAACAACTGCAGAAACGTAGGCACCTGGCTCGGGTATGCACCCATCTGAAATGGACTGACGCCCAGTGGCGACGTATTTTGTGGTCTGATGAGTCTACATTTACGGTTGTTGTTGGCGAAAATCGTCAGCTAAAGGACAATCCCGCCTGTTGCTGACTTGTTGTACAGAAGCGGCTTCAATAATGGTCTGGGACTGCACGAGTGTTAATGGATTGAGAAACTTGCACATCTGCAACAGCACCGTTAATGCACAAGCATATATGGGAATTTTAGAACATATGTTGTGTGACGTGGAAAAGCAGAATAAGACAAGAGACAGAAACTAAGACTTCAAAGGAAATAAATATATTTATTATAACTTAAAAATATATAATTTTGAAATTATAAATTTTCCCGTTCATCGAACATAAAATATTCACATTTATTTCTAGTGAATAAATTTAAGAACGTTTGCATTTAATTTAACGTACAATTCGTTTATATCTATGCTAAATTGTCCGAGACATTGCAGACTGTATCAGGATCGCAATGCCATTATTACAAGTGGAAGCATGAACTTCTGATATTACGTCTTGATCACCAGTTCGACGGATATCTTTCTGTAAAAGCAGCTGGTTGACGAAATCTTATCGTCGAGAATATTTGCATATAAGATTCCACAAGCATATAAGATTCGTCTTGACATTTCGCAGGTTAAGATGAACCGAAATCAAACACTCGTCTACGCTGACTTTCCGTAGCATTATAATATCAATAAGTACTTAACTTGATTTGATATCACTCATTGAAATCACTGAGGTGGCGATTCGCACCAATAGAAAGAAGCTGGATTAGGTTGTATACGCACACACACACATGTAGCACTCGGAATTAATAGGATAATGGGGAATTAAATCAACGATCACAAGCTTGTATCGAAGAGATTAATTTCACGCACACTACAATAAAATTATTCACTTTTAGCACACACAGGCCCTTAGCCTTGATTAAGAAATATATATTAACGCGAAGCACTATAGCACCAAAAAATAAAAAAAACAAAAACACACACACACACACACACACAGCACTTGATTCAATAGGATGCTTAGCACTGCAAATTCGTAGCACTAGTTGAACACCAATAAATACAAATACACAAGTCGAAGAATCTAAGCACTGAAATGATACGACAGAGTTGTGCCCGTTCACAATCGCTCACTCAGGCTTTGAGGTACAAGAACGCAGTGGATCACAAATTGGTGATCCCACGAAGATAAATCATAATTATGAATGGGCAGATACGAAAACACCCATCAGTCAGATGAATCTGAGTAGATCAGATAAATTCAGAGATGACGATACTTAGAAGGCGTCAGCTTTGTCACTCTCATAAGACAAGCACTGGAAAATGCAATAACCTCAATTTAAATTAAAATATAATATTGCCTGGCATAAGAAAGTTAATTCTTCAAATAAATACTGACGAGAATTAAAGGGGATAAGGCAAAAAAAATTTATCGTAGATGCCTACGCCTGTACACTTCAACCGTAGTCGAATTCAATAAAACATTCACAATTATAAATGATATGGAGAGAAAATTTGACTGCTCTCTTTCGAGCTGGCTGTCGTGAGAAATTATTTCACATAAGTCCGAAGAACGAAGAAATACAAAAATAGTGAATATTTGATATTGAGCAAGGACTCTTCGTTGCGGACTTTAATAAGAACTTATATGAGAGGTCGCGAATTCTGAGGAAATATTCCTCCTGTTCCTCCTATACAGTATTCTGCGAATGAAAATGGAAACACCCCCAGAAATTCGTTACATGCCAAAACTGTAAGTCTCTACTCCGAAGAACGCACGATAAAGTTCCCGTACCGCAGGTAAAACTTTACACTAGAGTACTATCATAAAAATTATGCTTGGACCGTTTATGGAGCGAGGGATATCATTGAACAAAATATCCTATCGTTTATCCTGGCTTCAAGACGAACTACGAAGTTCTCCATCGTTGAAGCGGGGAACGAACCATTCACTTGCGGAGGGAGGCTCGGGCTTGAAAATATCGGTTCGGCTCCGGGTGACTCATCCGCTGGCGTTCTCCTTAAGAGGCCCAGACTCCGTAATCTTTCAAAAGAGCTTGAATGGATTCGTGGCGAATTTCTTCGCTCCTGGAACTCAGCGGCGCGACGACGTTGACTTCTCTCGCCGTGGTGTTCGCCGGTCGTTCGTGCTGAGCTTGAAATTCCTCTCGGTCGGTCGTTTCTTTCGCTCGCTGCCGTCTTAGCAGTTCGCTGGGAGATAACCACTTATCGTGGTCTCGGTTTCCATAACGTGGAATTTCCTCCTCTTTGATTGCGTTGAAGTTAGATTCATGAGAGTATACGCCTCTCCATTGACACCGTCGTCGTCGGCGTCCGTCTTCCCATCTACCTTGTCTCTTGCTTCCACGTGATCGCTTTGGGATGACAGTCTCAACGTCACTTTTCCTTGTTACGACACCTAAGTTCGAATTACGTTGACGAAATCTACGTGTCATGTTGCCTTCTTGGCGACGTCTTTTTGGAACTCGTCCCTTTCTACAACCTGTAACAATAAAGTTCGGTGAATGACGTCAAATTGCTAACGGTCGTAAGAGGGCACCATCGTTGTATCCTGCCCCAGACAGGTTGAGACATGCTTAAACAAATTTGAGAAAATCAGCGCGCTGCGAGTGTGTTTATTGTGTTTAAACAGGACATTGAAGAGAGAAGGCGTAGTACGCGCGGTCGAAACCCAAAATGGATCAACGAACGAAAGAGACTCATGAAATGATGACAATAGTTTACACAGAAAGTGCTATTACTTTGAAATGTGTTTATGAGTGGTTTAAACGGTTCCGAGGAGGCCAGAACAGCGTAGAAGACGCCCCCCGAAGTGGCCAGACATCCAACGTAATGTTACGACCCAACTGAAGGCTATCCCTAAAAACGACTACGCCAGGAGTTTCCAGGACTTGTATAGGCGTTCCCAGAAGTGCATTACCATCGACGGGGATTACTTTGAAGGATAGTAACTGCCGTTTCATATAAGCGAGCAATCCACTCTCAATATGCCATCATTCACCGAACTTTATTGTCACAGATTGTATTTCAATAGGATAATGCTAAAGCCCACATCGCTCGCATTACAGGACAGTGGGTACACAATAGATGAATTCGAGTGTTAAAATGGCTTGCCTGTAGTCCCGATTTGTTCCCAATAGAGAATATATAGCGAATTATCGAGAGAAAGTTATATCAACAACGACCCTGAACAGTTCAATAGCAGAAAACTTTCGTACAGCAGGAATGGCAACAATTCCTGTTGCAACGGTACAAACATTGGTATCATCTGTTTCTTGATGGCTACAAATTGTAAGAACATTTTAATATATCCATAACCTTACAATTAGCGTATTAAAAAAAAAATTCTAAAACTCATGCTTTATTGATGAAACAATGAAAATATGAATTTTCCAGTTTTAAGTAGAGGGTGATTCAAAAGTTACTGGCAGTGGCTGGAAATGGTGTTTAATGGAAATAGATGCTGGAAATGCCCGCCGCCGGCCTCACGACATCGGTTAGCACGTACTTGCATGTTCACGCTCAACATGGCTGGTGAGATTTGCTGAACTTCAGTGGTGATTTCCTCCTTCGACTCTAGCAAAGTGATACACTGCAGTACAGCACAGTAACTTAAATCATCCTCTATATAACCATAAAGCAAATTTTAAATGGTTTAAAATTTTAGAATCTTAGAAGTTCTCAATTCAATTAATAATTTATTTAAATTTATCATTTGAATCTCAATTTAAATGAGGAATTGTTCATTTATTATAGACAAAGTAAGGCAAAGACTCCAAAAACTGTGATAAAATTATGTCCTCCCGATTTCGACAAAAATAGGGAAACTAGTTTGGTATTTGACTTTCCGTTCAAATGTAGAAAACTGTGAGCTTCGTGAATATTTGGGAACTAGCTGTGTCGATAATACGACTTGTGGCAAGAACGAATTGTCCGTCGCGAATTGTCTTGTAACGAAATATCGGTATTCCTATACAGTGGATTTTGCTAGCAGACTGCCATTTAAATGAGAATTACATAATTCTACTAATTTTGTTCTTATCCAAGTAAAATTTATCCAAAACAGTGAAATGAATTTTATGACTTGCACATCATGAAAATTTCTTACAAGGCTGGATACATTTTCTGTTGAGGAGACGGATTTCG
Source organism: Rhysida immarginata (assembly GCA_023313115.1). NCBI lineage: Eukaryota > Metazoa > Arthropoda > Chilopoda > Scolopendromorpha > Scolopendridae > Rhysida > Rhysida immarginata. The sequence continues at coordinate 4,845,653 of JAHWFO010008089.1, read as the reverse complement.
CTTTTCTTTCCCTTGGCAAAGTTCCAGAAGAACAAGATGGAATGATCCAGCTTTCCTTTCTCGTTTCTCGTGAGCTGTTCTAAGCCTACGTAATGAATCGAGCTTAATCGCCACTTTTTGTTGAAAGCTTAATTTGCATATCGTGACGACGGAAAATATATTTGAATAAATTACCCTCGTTGAATATTAAATGTGATAATGTATTTAACACGAATAGTGGCATGTTTATGGAAAACAGCAATATAAGATACTGCAACATAATTGAGTTTTGTATGATCTTTAGATATCATATTTCCAGATAATTTGCTTTTTTCCCTGTAGATGGTTGTACAGAGTTGTAAATTTAATGTACTGAACGCAACTATAGATTCTTGCGGCCATGCACATTCGGCAGCTCACACTGTATTATTCTTTCTATAATGTTCTGGAAATGGAGAGTCAATACTAGCTTTTTCGCTAAGTTTTACTTGATTACTTCCGAAAAGGAAAGAACGTTGTGCAGGCTTGTAAAAAGTTCTGTAAAGCGTATGGTGACGAAACCCTTAAAGAAAGCTAGGGTAGTACTGGTTTCTCGTTTCCATTCTGTGACTACTACTCTCACTCTGATGCTTTCAAGATGGGATGATGTTACGATCAATTCGATCGTCTACTGTCAACAAATCGACATACTGAACGAAGCAGTAGCAGAAAAAAAAAACAATCGGAAAGGAAGGGTCTTCCATCATGACAATGCGCGACCACACATAAGTTCCATGACTCGCGGAAAATTGTTGGAGCTTGGGTGAGATGCATTGCCTCACCCACAAATTCGCCAGACCGTGCTCCATCAGACATCCATTTGTTTAGGTCCTTGAGTGGAAAAGCATTCGCTTCATTATCGAAAATCACATTGTTCAACTGATCGTTAATAATAATAATAATAATTCTTACAGAAAGCCACAATTCTAAACACCTATCACAGCCTCTGGGATTGGCTTCCGGACTTGATCCGAGTTTGGCTTCCCCAAACAACAATAATAATAATAATGAACCATTAAAGAATAACATAGCTAGTACCGAAAGGTCAAACTATTCGCTGTCACATAAATCATTTGAAACATATTTCCAAAATTTTTTGATCTTTTTGAAAACCTGAAAACATGTTCCACTGAATCAAATTCGACCATCTTCGCAATTCTTAACTATTCTTATATATTTGTTCATGACATGTCATTACAAGTTGTTGGATATACTAAATGATATATCTTAACATTGAAAATTTCCAATTGTGCCATAATGGTAACATTAATATAGGTACCACTGAATCAAATTCTTCCATCTTCGAACGTACCAACTACTCTTATATATTCGTTCATGACCTGTCGTTCCAAGTTGTTTGATATATTGCAAGTTGTATCTTAGCAAAGAAAATTTCCAACGGTAATTGTATCATTAGAAGAGATACTACTGAATCAAATTCGACCACATCGAACAGTATTTATCGACTGTCAAAGACGTACTTCATAACTTTATATTCGCTCATAGCTCTTCGATGTATTACTTGCTATATCTTCGCCTTGAAAATTTTAGAAGATGTCATAATGGTACCAATAGAGCACGTGACATTGTATCGGTTTCGACCAACTTCGAGCGCTGAACCATATTTATCGATTGGTGAAAGCAATACTTAATAACGTGATATTCGCTCGTAGCTTGTCGTTAAGAGTTGTATGATGTATTACTTACTATAACTTAGCACATTGAAAATCTGTATGGGTTACCAGAATGATACCATTAGAACACGTGCTAATGTATCACTTTCGACCATCTGCTAATGTACCATATTTATCGATTGGCAAAAAAAGAGTTTGAAAATCTTTCATACGCTTCGAGAAGATCGAGCTACAGATAAACAGGCACACGGACAGACAGACACGCCCCCCCCCCACACTAATAGCATAAAGCACCTTTCGGTACTTAATAATACAGAAAGAAAGTTTTTCGCAAACGGGATAATGAAACTTCCCGAAAGATGGCAGAAGATAATCGAACAAAAGGGGCACTATATTATTGATTAATGTTGTGTTTTTTTTTTTTTGAATAAAATAAACGGTCTTGAAAATCACTGGAAGCATGAAATACTTCTTAAATTTTTTTATATAAGACATGCTTTTACATGTATTGTCATTGGTAATACGTCATTGTATCTCTGTATAAAATTTCGGAAAGTGAGTTAAGTATTGAATTGCAAAATTTTTGGACAAACACACAGACAAACGAACAAAGTTAGGAAAAAGCATATAAAAAACAAATTCGATCTAAAGGGCCAAAATCAAAGTCCTGAAGAACTGGCCCTCTCCCTTGTCCAAGAATTTTAATTAAAAGAAGAACACTTCAAGATGTAGCCCAATCCGCTGCCTGAGATTTTGAGATGTAAATTAAATGAAAAAGATGTTTTTACCCTTTTTTAAGAATTCGAATTTTGAAAATTTTGACACTGGATTATATTATCACCGGAAATGAATCAGTGTGCCAAATTTAGAGCCGTTTGAACAACGGGAAGAAGACAAAATACTGATTAGAAAGACAAGTGAAGTTAAATAAAAGCATGTAAAAACGCAATGACTTTGAACAAACAAACATTTCGCATCCCCAAATGACTTTCGTTCTGTTTTACTTTCACAGCTCGGAACAATCATTTACGGCAATAGCGTGATTCCGACCCTATGTGACGGACTCGAGAACTGAAGAACTATGCTGCTGCGTTCTTGGCTATCGGGCCAGCACGATGCGAGTTAGTGAGATAAGAGCTTCTCACAGATGCTCTTCTGCTATTTAGGATAAAAATCAAATGTGCTATTTTAGTATATTTAAAAAGTGTCAAATTACGGATGTAAAGATGCATCAAAGATATAGCACAAAAAGAAGAGAGGGGGCAATATACTGTAAAAGAAATATTTTTTAATGTCCAAGTAAGATAATGCCAAGCTTTAATAAAAAAAGTGCTGAATTTTTCGGGATTAATTTTTTAAAAACAAATTAAGTAAATGGTTATTATTTTATATTACTAGAGGAAGGTGACCAAAAGAGGACGCAGTTCCTAAAGTGGGCCCTCTCAATTTCTACTAGGGGAGACTGGGACAGGTTTGGTACAAAGATAGGTCTACACATTCGCTATAGTTCACTTACCGTTGGTCGGAGCGCACCGCTTTTGAGTCAGGAGAAACGTTACCACCGCCATGTACCCTCACGACAGTTTGGAGTCAGTCGCGTGTGAGAACAGTGAAATAGATACTTTTTCTAATTTTTCTTCTGATAAGTAAATTTTCCCACTAATATATTGTCAGTTATAGGATTTGTACCATTAGATCATCGTAACTCATTATTGGTTATCCTGTTAGACCGTTCTTTTGCGTTTATTTAAAATTTTTAAGCTATTTAGTTGAGTGTTAACCTTAAGAACAAAGCTTAGAGGCTTAGTTGTAATCCAAACACGGCGATGGGGCAAGTTTACACAAGTAGCATGGGGCAGAATTACACACTGTTTGAGGCCTTATAAAAAGTTAAAACATGGAGAACAATGCGTACCATGCATACAGTGTAAGAGAGGGGGGGGGGGTAAATGATCAATGTATTACAACAGGTAATTCAGTATATTTTGTGTCCTGTAAATTTTTATTTGGTAATATTTGTATTTGTATCCTGTATTTGAAATGTGTTTCCTGACTTACTTGTACTCACTGAATTAAACGAAGTAATAAATATTGCAAACTATTTGAATTTTATTTCTAATAAATCTTATATTTCATTATGTTAAATGTGTGGAAACATACAATAAGCATTGTGTAAACTTACTCCGTCTACGGGGCAAGTTTTCACATCAAAAAACTATTTTTAGTTTGAAAGTGATATAAATTTAAGATAAGTTAAAAGCACCATACGGTAGCTTAAAGTTTAATTAATGAATGAATATGAAAATTTAGTGAAATAGTTTTACTAAAAATACAAAAATAATAATAAAAAAAGCGTGTAAACCTGCCCCGGTCTCCCCTATATACGATGCTGCAGAAAAGCAATCAAAGGTTGAGTACAACTGTCTACTGAAGGACCAGCGCCTTTGTATTTTGTCATATCTATACTTAAGAAATTTGTTTATATCTATTCTTAAGATAGCCCAATTGGTAGATGCGACAAGCGTCATGCTCGAGGTTCCTAGTTGGAATCCAGGTCGCGGAATTTTTCCTTCCATTTTTTTCCAATAATATTCATATCTATTCTTAATAACTCACTCAAATGACAAATGAATCGGAGAAGTTACATTTAACAGGAACCACTAACATAACTTTTATTTCAGCCTCGTATATTAAATTTAGTCAGGCTAGTTGAAATAGTTTATGTTCAAAGCTGAAAACATTTTCACGAATTCAAATTTTAGTGTTTACTAAGTTTGCTACTGCGCAAAATAAACTACTTATTAGAACATTTGGGAGTTGATGATGTCAATTATAAATCAAGTAACCAAATTTATCCTAATAAAATTTTAAATTAAGAATGTTTAAACATTACGCTTGTGAAAGCATCGTATTAATATCTTACCTGAAACTAACGAATTTAATATAAATAAAATATTAGTAATAGGAATAGTCATTTCTACGCAATTGTCCAATTTTATAATGCTACACAGCTGAACTGAAGCAGAACCTCGTAACAACACCCTCCAGGCCTATATAGAACACAGTTTGTTCCAATCCAATTAAGTAGGAAACGTATAACAAATAATCAGCTTAGGATAAATAGGTTCAAGAAATAATTGTTATGATATGACGTAGTATAATCATTCAAAATGCGAGTGGAAGCGCCAAAGGTCTAGAATGACTCGAATAAATAAATTATTTATAAAAATAATCATTGCAAAGGTGAAACGGGAAACCAAAGAGGGGGATATAATTTGCCATCGGTTGCATGGAGACATCCAATTTGAAACTATGAGCTCAATCGAAAATACATTTCACAATTTTCTATTTCTCAGAAATTTCATCCTTCTAGTTATGAAAACATTGAAACCTTTTCCCCTCTCTATGGTTAGAGGGAGGATATGGATACTCATGGTTCCTGATTCGAATTCGGGTCGCAGATCACGTCTTTTCTATTTTCATTTATTTGAGTAAAATTGAATTTTCAGAATATTCCAAAGACCATTAAAGATTAATTGAAATCTTTCTATGCTCGCAGTCGTTAAATTAAAAGGAAAGTCCTTTTAATAGATGAAAATGATGAGGTGATTAAAGCGTTTTTTCCTCTACAGCCAATGATAGCGACAGTTAAAAATAACTAAAAAGTAAATGAAAATACACAATATATAGCAATCATTGGTAACGATTTGATAAAGTAAATGGAATAGAGTGTTAACATAGAAATTCGCCATAATTCTAAAGCGTTCGCAATATTAGAAAACCTGAAGATACAGTTCCTGCATATAAAAAAATTTATATGCTCGAAAGGAAATAATCCTACTATAAATAAAATCTTGTAAACATTCCAAGTGTGAGCTTTAGCAGTAAAGCAGAAATATATTTATCGAGAAATTAAGGGTAAGGCAAGTAGCAAATCCTGTGGTCATCTATTTTATCCCTTTATCTGCACTTTTTATCTTTCCCCAAATTTTTTAATCAAAAAATTGATTTTCTCGAACGTAATATGTAGAAAATATAAAACGCTCGTATCTTCTTCCCTTACTCATCATTTCCGAACGTATGGTATATCACATGCCATATGTTACCATAGTTTTAAAAACCAAGTGACTGTCACCCCAGCAAATCCGACCCCACTCGAACAATTGGGCCTAAACTCATAGTAATGTAGATCTTGCCTAAATAGCACATAGATCTTTACGTACCTACATAGCACATAGATATGTTGTCCTCTCTGAATCCCACCCCCGTAATTCCGACCCTAGTGTACCAATCAGAACAAACTAAATAGTGCAGATGAACATGCCCATAGTAAGCTACATAGTAAGCTACATTCCGAATTTCAACCTTCTACCTCAAAAAATGTAGAAATTATGAAGGGGACGGACTGACATTATAAAACCAATAAGCAGCTCTCATAGAGATAGATATATACCAGAGGAGGAAACTCGTCCGTATGACGGAAAAAAGCGTCCGTCAACGGATAGAGCGCCACCGGTGGCGCTGCAATCCCAATTAGTCATAAATAGCAAACGATTGGTTTGGTTTGGTTTATTTGATATTAACGTCCTTTTCAACTGCCATGGTCATTTCAGGACGGCGTTATAGGGGCCGCAAATTTTGCCTCGCAAGGGTTCTTTAACGTGCAGCCGGCAAACGACTACACAGGACCAACGGCTTTACTTCCCTTCAGAAGGAAGTGCGTGATCTCAGGATTTTCCCCCTGAAAAAATCCTCGTCGTCCTCGGCTGGGGTCGAACCCGCGTCCTCGGTCATCAGAGGCGATCACACAACCACTGAGCCACCGGGGCCGATAAATAGCAAACGACAAGCTAAACTCTATGCACAATTGATTGAAAATTTTATAAAAATTTAATAAAACTTTGATATTTTTTTTAATTTTTGGATATTGGTGAAATAATAAGTTATGAATATATTTAGATTGCTCGAATGTAGAAACAAAATTGAATTGTATTCACTTTTTTTCCTGTCTACTGTAAGCATAGCAATATACCAATACCAGAAATAATAATAGTAGGCACTGCCAATGCATAGCGTATTTTCCCGGTTTGAAGGCGAGTTCTTTTAAAGCCCGGAATTTGAGGCGCGGTCATGTGATCCGGTAAAAAGAAAGTGAAAACGTTCTGGAAGGATTAGGTTATAAATTTCAGATGAGGAAAATGATTCAGAATAGGATATCGGAATTGTAATTTTAAGAAATATTTTAGTGCATGAAAAAGTAAACAAATGTAATGTAAACTAAAGGAATGTATGGAAGGAATAGAGGCTTGGTCTCTATTATAGGCATGCGATTTTCAATAGTAATAAAAAATTGATCCCTATGATTAATTGTGATTCTCGTGAACTCAGTTTTTTTTTTTTTTTTTTTTTTTTTTTTTTTTTTTTTTTTTTTTTTTTGTAATAACACCATGCTTTAAAGTATCACAGTAAGTCAATGTCATTAGACAAACTGAAACTGTTTTTAAAACATGTGCTATGAATGCACGACATTAAAGTGAGATAGTAACTGTTCAACAGTAATTGACAATTTATAAATTTAATAACTAGTCCGTTTGCTCAAATATAAGTATTCGAGTTGGGATTTTTTGTTGTTCATAAGCAATGAGGTCAACTACAATGTTTTTATTGTCCTTACATCATTGCCCATAAATAAGTGTCCATTTTCTCTAACATAATTTATTCAATACAAGTTGTACAAATTTCATAAAAAAATAAATTATTTATTAAATTAGATGTCTGTGTAATTGCATTAAAGATATGAAAATACGCTGTGAATCTATGGCGTGGAAACTGAAACTATTTAAACCTTTTGTTCTGATTGCTCTGCCTTTCTCAGCTAAGTGCGAGTAGAGTTGCCTGACCACTGCCTACTTGATACTAACTGTCTGTCCACTGAGGCAGAAAACAATAGGAAAAAAGTCAGCCTGTACTAGAGTGCCTTTATAACCATAGCACTCTAGGCTGTATAAAGGCTGGTTATAAAGGCACTCTAGCCTGTACTAAAGCACTAGATAATACAATCGACAATCGAACAGTGTAGTGTATTGGTATTTGAGTGGAACTTGAAGCATAGCTTCCATAATCTCACCCTTCATAATCATATTCCAAGGGAAATACACTGAACTAGAAAAGAAGCCTGATGTACCCACAAAGGTCATCCAAGTATGAAAGAAAATTGCCTCCTCTTGGTGGAGGAAAATTTGATTGACGACTGTCTAGACTAGAAGCAGACCACTAGTATTAGATAAAACACGACCTATGAAGTCCAGTAATCTGGAAATATGACATTACCAATGTCTTCAAAATTAATATCAAGTATATGCCTTGGATCACGATATCTCTTTCTATGTATAGGATGATTTAAAATGCTCGAGACTAGCTCGTTGCTATGATTTTCTATATTGGGCAGCATGGATTCCATGAGCCCTTGAACGTATTTGCCAATATGAGTCATGTTGAAGTCATTAGAAATGGAGGAATTGCGAACAATTCTCCGATCTTTTTGCGCAATAGTCCTAAGGGTAACGTTTTGGAACGTTTGCAGTTCTTTCCACCTAGTCTTACATATTGTGGCCCAGACGGGCATACCATACGTCAGGATGGTCCGAACAATGACCTTATAGAGTAGGAGTTTATTATCAATGTTTAGAGCACTATTTCGGCCCAGCAGAGCTATCAAGCTAAACTTGGCTCTCCTGGCCTTATTCAACGCACAAGTTGCGTGGGGAGTCCACGTAAGTTTAGAGTCAATGACAACACCAAGATATTTATAAGTTTCAACCCAGTCCAGTTTTTTGCCATATAGTGTTAGAGAATCTAATGATCTCTTTCTCTTCTTGGAGACAAACATCGCCTTGCATTTGTCTACATTCAATAGATAATACAAGTAGCGCAAACCTTTTACAAGGCATTTACCGACAATACTAACTGCTGATTGGTTAGTTCTAATCACGTGGGTTGGCTGCCGACATCTTGGACCTAGAGATTTCATTGATTAGCATTGCTCTTAGTGTACTATCTTTAATTTTATTTATTAATTTATTTATTTTATTACGTTTGACTGTTTTTAACTTGTCTATATAATTTTATGTATTTATCCACATTAGTTTGTATTGTGGGTTGAGTAGTTTCCTATTCTTTTGTTATTTTTTATTTATTTTTATTTATTTTATTTTTATATTATTTCAAGTTTGTTATATCTAATTTTATCTAATTTATTTTATTTTGTTTTTTACTTTTATTATATTTATTTTATTTATTATTTATTTAATTTATTTATTTTATATTAGTCATTTAATATTATTCATTCTGATTTATTTTGTATTCATTTTATTTCATTTCATCATAGAGATTTATTTTATTTTCTCATTAATATTTATAGACCAATTCTTGGAATTTAAACGGTTAAATCAGATTGACTTTTGATTCTGATTCTTTGTCGAAAAATGTTATTTCCAACAATTTCTCTGAAGATGTAGGTTTTACGAAACGCATCTGCTAAAATAATTTAAGTTTTTTCATATTGCTAAACTAGAAATGTATTACCCTCCTTTATATTTATCAGTAAAGCTAGACCCATAATATAGATTTATTGTATTTGTTGCTCGTGTTTTAGGAGGGAGAAAAAAAACAGTTTCTAATAAAATGATTGAAAATCAAGTTGTTTTAAGTATTTATTTACAGATTTTTAAATTATTGACAAAAATAATTTTCGAATATGCCAATGCTAACCATTATTAATTCACAGAAATTAACTCGTGTTCATTTAAAAATTTTTCATCTCTAAATGAACTCTTTCAAACAGTAACGAAAAATTTCATTAATGTGATAAAATGACAGTTTTATTTAAAAAGGCATGAAATTAAATTTATAAGAATTATTCACTTTATATTGTTAAAAATCAAAAAGTTTCAGTCGTAAATAATTAGTGACGATGTCCGAAAGGATGAAAGTTAACGTTAATTAATTAATAAAAACAATTGTATTGTAAAATGGACGTTTATTTGATAAATTATTATTTATAAGAATAATTAAACGGATTAAAAAATTAATATAGCCTATATATTTACTCATACCCTTCATAAATTCATGTCCCATACTTATATATATATAAGTATATAAATAAGTTGATATACTTATATATATCAACAGTAATAAGAGAAGGTTTTTCTCAGCTATTTTTCAAATAGTATTATATAAAAATATGATTTTTGCAGATCTAACTAAATAAAAAGTGTATTTTAAATTAAGCTTAGTTAGGTTTAAAATTTAGTAGGTTAATGTTTAAAGAGTAAAAATTGCGAACGAAAGGCATTTCTAGCCTTGTTTTGTATTAGACCTCTGCTGGGTGTAGGTCCAAAATGGCGACTTCCGGTCAGTTTGCGCTACTTGTATTATCTAGTGCTTTAGCCTGTACTAGAGTCCCTGTAAGTAAAACGAGTAATGACACTCCATTCTTTCCTATGGAAAGCGAATTCAGCCAATTAAAGCCGTTTATTAAATCACGTGACAACCCACAAAATGGATGCTCTCAGTATTTACAGGTATTCACGAACGTCGTAAAGAATGAATTTTTATGATGTTAAAACGGTAAAAACTGATATTAAAAATATCAATCAGATTTCTCACATCATTTATCACTTTACAAGTTCTTATTTTTAGTTGAATTGAATTTTTAAAATAAATTTGTAATAAAATATTTAACAAGCCGGCTTGATGGCCAAGAGCGTTAAGGCGCGGGTTCGAATCCAGCCGAGGGTAAGGATGTTTTTGTTATTCTCTTTTCATTATCGTCCTTTCATCATATTCATCCATACTCTGGAACTAACAATTCCAGTTTCAAATTTAATCAGGTATATGCAGATTCTTCCCCTTCAAATTTCAATTAACACAGTTTTAAATTACGTGCTCTCTAGACAGCCAAAATCGAATAAGAAGAAAATATTTAACAGTTTGTAATAGCTATTGCTTTCAGAAATTAAATAAATACAGCCTAAGCATTTGTATGGAATTATTGATTATGTAACTGAGCAAAGTGATGTTCAAAAAAGAGCAGTTTTTCTCATGGAATTTTTCGGACGAAATCCATCTCACACTTAAATAAAATATTTTTTAACAATTTTCATTTGGTAATGAATTTCCATACACCTTTAGAAACAAAATTATTTCTCCTCGTAATTACAAAAATTCAATCAAACGTGCAGCTTTTCCCATAGGATAACATTATACATGGCTGCCATATACACCCAAAATGGTGGCGTGTCATTACTCATTTTACTTACAGGAACTCTAGCCTGTACATAGCCGTGGCGCCCTCTGACGTTTATTTACGATACCTGCATAAAACTGTTTATAATAGTAAACATATACTACCTCCGTTCAGAAATGACTGTGTGTTTTGATCAAAATTTTTGTTCAAAGATGATTGTCTCTTTTGAGAAAATAAACAATTTGAGCGAAAAATTATTTTGCGAATACTTTTAATTTAATTATATTTACAATGGTAGGTTAATTAATTTGTATTTAAACAATTTTGGGCAGTTATGATCGCATCTGGGCTGCAGTTTAACGTTATAGGAAGTCGTCCAACATTTCTTTTCGCCTCTTTGCCAATCTACTGTAATTTATAGTTTATTGTTTTTGGATCGTCTTAAGAGAGATTGTAGGATACCATTTCTCTGATCACCAGACAGGTTTTTCTTCTTTCGTTGAGATGATTCCATCATTTCACAGTTACCTCAAACCCATTAAGAACAAATATTAGAAGATTTTCAAAATTTGAAATTTTACGACCATATTATGCAAAGAAAACGTGACTTAAGAACATAAAAAATTAATGCAAAGCTTGCTATGATCATAATAATTAAAATAAAGTCAAAAAAAGGACAAGTGAATAATTAATGTTCTTATGTTTAACAAAAGTATCAAAACGGACAATCATTTCTGAACGGAGGTAGTATTACTTTTTCAGCTTTAATTTGAAATAAAAAATATAAAATACAATTTCAGGGTTTAATACGGATTATTAATGAAATAAGGAACCTTTTTTGCAATCATTTTAATACAAAGTAATATTTTTAATTATAATTTTAATATTGCTTTTAAAAAGTGATATTACCATATTGCATGAAACCATGAACATATCACCATATGAACTTGATATTACTTTCATCTGTTCTTGATGAAACTCCTTATAGTAAATTTACAGGTTATTAAAATATATTTTTTTCAGATTTAATTTGAAATACAAAATTAAAATACAATTTGAAGTTTTAATGCGGTTTATTAATGAAATAAGTAATTCTTTTTCTTTTTTTTTTTTTTGTTTTTTTTTATTTTGTTTTTTTTTTTACAATCATTAATACAAATTAATTTATTTAATTATAATTTTAATATTTTTCTCGATAGAGGTTTATTGTATATTATTTTTATTTCCTCATTCAAATCCGTTGACAGAAAAGATGAATTTATTAATAAAATTTTTTAAATTCTGTGTTTAAACAACTTTTTAATTTCAGAGTCAGGATTTTCCTCGCCGCTTCCACATCCAAACCATTGAATGTCATTTATGCAATATGGTGATATCAAGAACAGATGAAGGGGTGGGTGATATCACTTTTTAAAGGCAGTATTAAAATTATAATTAAAAATATTGCTTTGTATTAAAATAATTGCAAAAAAGATTCCCTATTTCATTAATAATTATAATCCGCATTAAAACTTCAAATTGTATTTTTAATTTTTTATTTCAAATTAAAGCTGAAAAAGTAATATATATTTACTATAAAATTTAAACAGTTTTATGCAGGTATAGGGAGAAAACGTGGCGCCCTCTAACGTTTATTTACGATACTACTGGGTGACAGTTTTTAGTCTCAGTGGACAGGCAGTTAGTATCAGGTAGGCAGTGGCCTGACCAGCCAGCCATCTTGAATTTCGCAGATACCACGAAATAAGCTACGAGTTACACCTCCCTGGTAGCTCTATTCTTCCGCTACTTAATAATATAATTTATGAGCACTTGAGCAATCGTGCGTCGACAAAGCGATTTCACGGGCGCGCGCCGATGTCAGTAATGCTTAAAAGATGAACAGAAAGTAACAATATATTCCTGCTTGACAAATCGATTGTTATATGACATGGCAATAGTTTGGTATTCTTTACACTCACTGTTTTAGCACTTGAATTCGACTTGAAGGGACCCACGAAAAATTCTGAAAAGTTGATATGGCTGAGCTAAGACTGTGATGGTCATATTTCTAATTGGTTTGGTTTGGTTTGGTTTGTTTGGTATTAACGTCCTTTTCAACTGCCATGATCATTTCAGGACGGCGTTATAGGGGCCACAAATTTTGTCTCGCAAGGGTTCTTTAACATGCAGCCAGCAAACGACTACACGGGACCAACGGCTTTACTTCCCTTCTGAAGGAAGTGCGTGATCTCAGGATTTTCCCCCTGAAAAAATCCTCGTCGTCCTCGGCCGGGGTCGAACCCGCGTCCTCATATTTCTGAAAGCAGAATTTGAAAAGGTTAATCCGTTTTCAAGTTATCGTGCAAACGGCGGACGGCCGGATAAACGTACAGAGCAAGGGCGCATTCTTAGAAGTAGCTTTTTTCCTAAAGCTCCTAATAAAGGAGAACATGTGACTTCGTCACACGAAACAATTTGAATGTGCGAGTTTTGCAACAATATGAATTGAATTTGAAATGTGTGCGCGCGCGCTGAGCTTTTCAACCATAGCCTGCAATGATAGAGGCATTTGGCCAATGACGTATATTAAAGATAGACTCCGAAAGCAGGCGCAACAGGTGAAACAAATTGGGAAGCTCCACCGCCCAGAACTGTCATGGTCGAAAGTGAGTGAAGATGATGCAAAACACATGGCTAAACATGGCTGATTAATAATTCTTTCACACGCCGATCATGGAGTGATAAGTTATCTTTGTATTTGAAAAATTTTATTATATTTATAAGCCATTTTTCGATCATGGTTTCAATTTCAATTTAGTTTCGATTAATTTCAATTTCGTTTCGATTATAGTAGAAGACCCCCACCTATAGCGCCTTTCTGGAATGTGGAAGGGGTGTCCCAAACTTTTTACACCTGGCCACACGTAAAAAGCGCTATAACTAACTGGCGACACCTCCAAAAGGTGCTATAACTGACAGGTGTACATTCTCACCTGGCCACACCCAAAAGGCGCTATAACTGCCTGACCACCACCTCCAAAAGGCACTATAACTGACAGGTGTACTGTGCCATACAGTGAAGCATCCCTTTCCTGAAGAGTGCCTTGCAGAAGCACCACAACCCGTGTGACAGGCAAGGGGGGTTCTTGTGCACTCAGCAAAATGCACTTATGTGATTTTGTCTCACAATACGTATATAGAACTCTTTCTCGCGCTTTTAAACCAGTTCTAGCAGGGTATGGTTGACATACAGGCACCTCAATTTGATTGTCTAATTACTAATTAACTACTGTTTTTCGTGCAACCAAATTTCTTCAAGCCCTTTTACACTTTCTTTTAAATAAAACTACTTTTGTTTCATGGTGTATTGTTTGTTTTTTAATTTTCTGATAATGGGTGCATTGTTTCAGTTGACTACTAACAACTCTGACCCGAAGTTTCAGAGGGTTGACAACTGATATCGCAAACTTTTATAAATACAGATTCTTGCTAAGAAAGTTTACTTTTCTTCTACTCTCTGATTTTTTGCGTTATGGTTGCTCAGTTTGATGTTTGTTTTAAATAATTTTGTCTCTCAAGGTTTACTCTTTTTAAATGCAAGCGTTGTTCACGCAATGTTGGCAGCATTCTATACGAGATTTAAGTTTAATTTAGGTTAAAAATTCACTACGACTTTTCACTGTTACTTGACTGTGTGCCCTACACAGGCCTATGGGTTGAGCATCAGGTTTTCATTCACTGATTGAGTGGAGGTCTGAGCTTGTTTCTCTCTGATTCTAGTGCCCACATTTTTCGTCCAAACCCCATTTTTAACCCAGTGTACACACAGTGTTAAGATCAATCCTCGTTTTCCTTTTTCTTTTACCTGCGTTTTTTTACTGTTTTTGATGTCATTAAATGTTGCTTGCGACTTTTGTTTCCAGACTGTCCTGCGTTTGATAGGAAATTTTCCTGTCATTTTTCAGGAATGCAAGTTCTGATCGACGATTTTTTCAGCACATGCAACTTTTTCCAGTCACCATTTTCGGCTCAATGGCATTCTCCAGCTTAAAGCTTAGCGCTGTGTGCAGTTATTTTTTTCACCGCGTGATTAAGCGAATGCAGTTTTTTTGGGAATGCAAGTTTTGTCTCACGTTTTTTACCTCACGTGCGACTTTTTAAACTGAAATTTTTGGGTTTTCAATGAAAATACGAGGTTAAAGGCAAATATCAATCGTTATTTTCACATCACAAGTTTTTTACTTCACCGTGACGGTTACATTGTTTGCATACACAAATGTGTCGTTCGTACAATAACTTGTTTTCACGAGTTCATCATTAACACAATTTGTATAAAGTATTTGTACAGTGCACCACATAATTATAGGACCACCCATATTTTCCCTTGTCTGCAAGACACAAAATAAAATAATTAAAACATTGTCACTGTATCAGATTCTCACAACTATTATTTATTGTTTCCAAAGAAAATAATGAAAAGCAAACAACAACAAGAATGAGAATTTATAAAAATAGAAATTAAGTTGCCCCATAAGTATAGGACCAGCATCACTTAATGCCGAATAAATCATCGCTTTTTTCAATATTTTTGAAAATTCGATTTGGCATAATTGTAACCAAGTTTTGCAGATAATCTGAATTAATTTCTTCCCAGGCATTCAACACAGCATATTTTAATTCTTCTATATTGCGGTACTATTTACCACCTGCGTAAACAGATCTGGCTAAAAATTTGCTAAAAACCACTCATATGTGCTGTTTGCACGGTGAACTGGGGCATTATCTTGCTGGAAAATCCATCTGGTCCCTCCAATCTTGATCCCCATCTGGTCCCCAAACGATAAAAGATGAATATCAAGCAGATCTTGATAATCTAAAGTCTTCATTCTTCCACTAACAATAGCTAAATTGGTTCTACCATTCCATTCGAAGCCAATCCAGACCATAAGTGATCCTCCTCTCTGTTGCCATATGAAATACATTTCTTCTGACCTCCTGATGTCATGCCAGTAATAATGCCAGCCGTCTGGCCCATCTAAATTGAATTTTTTCTCCCCTCTCTTCTCATCTTCTGTCGAGAACATCACTGACTGGGCAAAGGCCAACCGTTTCTGCTTGTGGTGCAGCTGGAGTGCAGGTTGCTGTTTTCTTTTCGTGTACACAAGAGATGATGCCTGCTTCACAATCCGTTGCACAATTGATTTTGATACTGGAACATCTTCATAATTGGCCACCGCACGCAAAGATGTTGTGGGGTCTTTCATTTTTTTAATAATCGCCCTTTTTTTCGATTAGTCGTCTTCTGAGGTCTCCCAGGTCTCTTTTTCTGGTCATACTGAGCACCAGCTTTCAAATAATTAAGTACAGCTTTATGTGACTCACTTATAGCCTTTCCTATACCTCGTGCATTCATTCCAGAAGCTTTCAAAGCATCAATTTGACCCCTTTCATAGTCTGACAAGGTGGCGTTACGAGGCATTGTGTTTAAGTTGCTTGTTTACAGCCACTTGAAAGTTTTTGTGGAGTCAACCCTATTAGGTAATCACCAGTGTTATCTATTGACGATTAATCACTGCTTTGTTAATTTTTCTGCTCGAAAAACGGCATTAAGTGATGTGGTCCTATACTTATGGGACAGATTAATTTCTATTTTTATAAATTCTCATTCTTGTTGTTGTTTGTTTTCATTATTTTTTTTTGGAGACAATAAATAATACGAGGGTTGGGGCATAAGTCATGGCAATTATTTTTTTCTTGTAGATATGTGAACGGATCACAGACGTATATGTGTCGTGTGCAATTTCCGCAGACCTAATGTGTATGCAGAACAATAGATGGCTCTGTGATAGCTGGTAGTAGCGCAGCGAGGGCTGTGAAATCAGTCAGTTGGTGAGTGTCGTGCGAGATGGAAGTAGCCCGTGTTGAGCAGCGCGCTTACATCAAAATAGCCGTTCTCCGAGGGAGAAATGCGATGGAATGTCACAGTGAATTAGTGGAAGCCCTTGGGAATAATGCCCTACCATACCATACCGTAGCACGGTGGGTAGGAAAGTTTCAGCAAGGACGTGTGTCAACCAGTGATGAGCCATATTGCCCTGTATAACTACCGTAATAAATTAGTGTGTTACGATATTTCAGTGCTATTCATTGTCCACACATGTAGTTAACACCTTGTCCTTTCGTCTGTATATGTCACATTTTCCAACCGGACTGGTATCTTCAAGAAAAAAATAGTTGCCATGACTTTTGCCCCAACCCTCGTAGTTGTGAGAATCTGATACAGCGACAATGTTTTAATTATTTTATTTTGTTTCTTGCAGACAAGGGAAAATATGGGTGGTCCTATAATTATGTGGCGCACTGTATAAATAATAATAATCACAGTGCTGTGTAACAGACGTGAATGGTTGCCAGTTTATGTGTTTCAATTGCTGGGTTTGCCATTCTAATCCTTTTTTTTTTTAAATTTTGAATTTACTTTCTCAAATACAACGAATTCTTTCAAGTTCACTTCACTTAGCTTGATTGGATAAGTGTTTACTGACAACATTGTTTAAAGGGCAACTGACACCAAAAATCACCTATCAATTTTATTATTTTATAACATAAAGGACCATCAATTAACTCTAATTCGACTTGTAAAATTTTTATAACTTAAGTAGTTTTTTATATATAATTTTTCAAACATCAGTTTTCAAAACTCATTTCGTTTTGAGCTTCGCCTCAATTCGCCGCTAGGCGTGATGTCACAGCTGGAGAATCGTCTTGGCTATGTAACATAGAAAAACTCATCATCATTTTTCTTTTTCGATAATTTTCTATCCTTAATTTTGGAAAATCTAAATAAAAAAATGAGATCCACTTACATTGAAATATTTCTCGTTGCACTAGTATTATTCCGGTTCAAATTTGCAACAAACTTGAATTTTAGTTTATTTTTCATTATTTGATTAATATACAGTATGTGTCGGTTTCAAATGTTCAAGTAAAAGTTACAAGATTTAAAACGTGAGCAATTTATACATGAACTGTGGCCTTGGCCTCTCACCTTGTTTCTCATTTTTTACTTTTGTTTATATTTTATATCTTTCCCAAAGTGTGACAATTATATATAAGGGGCACATATATATCGTTAAATCAATTCATATTTACATAATCAGTTGTCGATGGGTTTGTTAACATGCCTTATTATTGATTGATTAACAATTAGACTCGTCAGTTTATATATTAATAAACCATTAAGGAATGACATAACCAAGTACCGAAAGATTAAACTAAACCATTCGCGGAACCATATTTTAAACCGCCCCATGTTAATATTGTAAGTTTCTAATGGACCATAATGATTAACTACGTACCTTTGAACCAATTAGGATTGTCATTAATTTTACGTTATATTCATTCATGACACATCATTCCAAGTCGTTTGATATATTACATGCCATAATTTAGCATTGAAAATTTTTGAGGGTGCCATAAGGGTATTATTAGAGCACGTGTCATTGTTTCGATTTCAACCATTCTGAAAATGGTTCATTCCCGGAACCATATTTATTAATTGGCGAAAATATTAATTTATATCCGCTTCTATCTCGTCGTTACGATTTGTTTGATATATTACTTAATATATCTCTCCATTGAAAATTGCTAGGTGGGGTCATGAAGGTACCATTTGTGCACGTGTTATTGAACCGATTTAGATAATATTTGTGATTGATTCGTGCCATGTACCATATTCATCGACTGACGAAAATAGTAATGAATAATCGCTTCTATCTCGTCATTACGATTTGTTTGATATATTACTTAATATATCTTCCCATTGAAAATTGCTAGGCGGGAAAATGGAGGTACTATTTGTGCACGTGCCAATGAACCGATTTAGATAATATTTGTAATTGGTTCGTGCCATGAAGCACATTTATCGACTGACGAAAACAGATTTTGAAAATCTTTCATAGCCTTGGAGGAGTTAGAGTTACAATCAGACAGACAAGACAGACACGTTTCCCCACACTAATAGCATAAAGCACCTTTCGGTACTTAATAATTTGTTTATAACATTCTCTTATGTATTTACTTGGTTGCAGTGATTTCGCTCTCTACCCGTATATGTTTCTCACACCGGTGTCAATTTCTCTTACGATCGGGATGAACGGGTGCCCGTAAATATATCTAATTATTAATATTGGTGTTAATGTTCACTTCTGCACATCGCACGATGACTGATCATGCGACCAAGGAAAGAATTTATTTGAATTTATTTTTTAAAGACTGACGGGCTGCGCCTACCAGACCTCCCCCCCCCCCCCACCCCCCTCTAACGAACTGATATATATAACCTCAATGAGACTACTATACTTTTCCTTATCACATATACAAACACATGCCTACATCGTTTAAGGAAAAAAAAAAAGATACGCGAAACGAATTTCCTGTAGTTAAAAAATATAAAAGAAAAAAAAAATTCTATATAGCCTATCTTATTCCAATTCCTGAATAAACTGTTTGCATATTTCTGTTCATAATTTGTCTAAGATTTTTATCTGAGTATTCTTTTAACTTAAAATCAATAAAGAGCAGGTCGTTTTTCGATTTCACTAATAAACAGCTCTATGTAAATTGACATTTTAATGAGAGATTTTAAAAAAAGATGTTTACAGCAAAATTAGTCTGAAAAAATTCCCAGAAAAAAAATAATACATATATAGGAAGTTTTAACAGGTGTTATTTTTTTTATATTTTTTACAATTTTAGTTCAGAGCAACGGAATCATCACCAGTTCGCCCCCACCCCTTCTATCCTATTGATTCTATTCGAGTGAGCAACAATTGAGTTGCCTTGAAAATGAATCTGGTTGAATCTCTGTGGTTGCCGTTGATATTGCACGCGCTCCCACAGAATTCCATGTTAAATGTTAACACGGGTAAGTTTCTCCGTTTTGGGAAACTATTTATTTGACAAGAAAGGGATCATAAAGATTGCAAGGTTGAAACATTTTTCTTGAGAACTTTTTTCGACTTGATCTCAGATTGATCTCCGTTGAATGAATGAGACTTTAGCGATAATGACTACAGGACTGGAAACTCCTTTCGCTCGTATGACGTTATCGACTTACCGCGTTCAGTAAATAGCGAATATTTGTTCATTTTATTAAATAAATAATAAAAATTTTCGAAATTAAATTATGTATTATGCAATTATGCAGTTTTATTTAATTATTTACTTAATTTTATAATATCGAAAATTTTGATGTCAGTTGCCCTTTAAGGTCTGTTGCTAACGTATTCGTGCTCAACAGCATTGATTGATATTTTTTTCAATCATTTCAGGTTGAATTCGGGTGACTGTGATCTATCAGAGTTTTTCATTCTTTTACACTTGATCTACTGAGGTCTTTAAAACCAAATTTAATGTGCTTCAAAGTTGTTAATATGTACGTGATGAGAATGTTGCTGTGCAATGGTTGCATGTACAAATTGAACCCTAAACTTCACAATTCCAACGAATACAAGGGTAGTTTTAAGGCTTTCATTTTCCACGTATTGTGCGGTTTTATCTCTGCCAAAAGTACATCGACAACTTACTAAGTCCATCTTGTTTATTGATCGCACTGATTTTTGTTAATGTCAGTAAACAGTGAATAGAGGCTGATTTGCGTGCTTTATTCCTGTTAGGTTTTTCAGGTGATCGTCTTCGTGGTGGCCGATGAGAGATAGGACTGACTGCTAAGGGTTATCACATAAGATCTCATTGATACCGTTGAATAAACCTTTTTCAGGGCATTTATGGCTGAATTTGCCTGATTATACTCTTGCAGTACAAGTTTATTTTTCATTCACCAGCTTTTCAGGCTCTTGAATGTGACTTTTAAATGTTATTCTGTGATGCTATGACAGCCGAGGTGTCTACTGTCACGGCACTCAAACGCAGACTCGCGAGGTTGCTAACGAGACAGTGGATTGATGCTGGGGTGTTTTCACATATGCTCTTATTGACACAGTCAAATAAGGGTTTTCACGGTAATTGTTACTGAATTGTCTATATTCATACATTCGTTATTTTTTACATTTTAACATTAATTATAAATTTTTTTCTGGGGTACTAAAATGACTGTGTCCTCAATTTTCACGTCCTCACACATACAATTATTGAGGCTGTTACCAAGGCAGTGGACAGCGTAAAGCTTTTTATTTGGTCTCAACGCTGCTAATTGTTCAAATACGTTGAAGGTGGTTCACTGTTTTCCCAGCAATTGCGAGTGCCTTTGTACTAACATTTTCTATACATTTCAATTCAATATTACTTTTTTTACTTTTGACACGAAGCTTACGATTTTATCTTCTTTGTTGTTATTGTTATTTCAACAGAATACGTGAAGGTATATGCAGTAGGTTCCTATTAATAATTTTGGACATAACTGCCCGTAAGGTATGAACAGTGTAGTTGACCTCTACGACCAACGTTTGCGCTAACCTAATTAAAAACACCTCGTGTCTTCCAGTTAGGGTATATGAAATTCGTTTCCACATTAGTTTTACTGGTTTTTCACCTCATTAAAGTGTTTCCTTTTCGGTAAAGCCGTACGCAATGGTTACCACGTTGGTCAAGTATAACATTTACCGCGTTGGATGTCATCAAGTCGGGTGCTGTTACGACAAACGTGCGAACTAAACCCAAGCTAAAAAAATCTCTGTGATTTCCATTCAGAGTACACGAAATACGTTACCCCATTAGTTTCACTAGTATTTCACCTCGTTAAAGTGTTTCCTTTCTACAAATTTGCGAGTGCAAGAGTTATCACGTAATCCAAATATAACATCCGCCGTGGTGACCAATACCTAAGTCGGCAACTGATAAGATAAATGTTCCCGCTAAACCACGCTAAAAAGTCTTTGAGTCTTTCACTCTTGGTACGTGAAATACATTTGATCTGAGCGGCAGACAGTTTTCACATAAGCTCTCATTGACACAGTTGAATAAGGCATTTCACCTTCGTATTTTCTTTTTCCAGGCCTTTTCACACTTTTTTTCGTTGTCTTTAAAAGTTGTTTGCGACTTTTGTTTCCTGTCTGACATGCGAGCGACAGGAAATTTTCCTGTCATTTTTCAGGAAGGCAAGTTCTGATCGACGATTTTTTCAGCACATGCAGCTTTTTCCAGTCACCATTTTCGACTCTATGGCATTCTCCAGCTTAAAGCTTAGCACTGGGTGTAGTTTTTTTTCACCGCGTGATTAAGCGAATGCAAGAATATTTCACAGTTTTCGGGAATGCAAGTTTTGTTTAACATTTTTTACCTCACGTGCGACTTTTTAAACTGAAATTTTTGGGTTTTAATGAAAATACAAGGATAATGACAAGAGTCAATGATCGTTTTTTTTTACATCGATTGGGTGTTCAGTAAGATTTTCTGCTGTGGTTCTTCTTTCTTTCATCTGATCTATGTAATATTTTTGCAGCCTCAGTGTATCACTTTGCACTTTGCTTACCAAATACAGTGTCTAACCGAATTTGTAACCATTTGCATGTTTTTGACGAATTGTTAAAATTACCTTCTCTGATTCTTCAGACAGATAACACGTACGACCCAATTCTCAGTCTCTGGACAGAGGACTAGGAAAATTTCAACAAAGTTGAATTCTCTGATTTGTTTGGATCTCTGTGCACAAAGCGACAGCTCGTGCCTCTAAAGAATACCTGATGTCTAAGGTTTGATCACCCACTGACGTGTAATCAAGGACTTACTGGGTTGGTGTCTCCTTTAGGATGACTACTTTACCCTGAGATTTCTACAATTTTACTCGTTTATAACAAAAAAATTTGCAGTGCATTTTGCACTAATTCTTTCATGAAAGTTGGTTCCACTTAGGATAAAAATTGATCTAGGCATAAATGCTTTTCTCCACAAGCGTTCTTTTCGAGGCCTTGTCCAACTTTTCACGTCTCTGAGGTGTCTCAATTATGAATTTTGGTACACATTTATTAAAAATAAATACTCCAACTACATGTGTTAAAGGTGCCAGCCATCAACATGTGTGAAATCCCCGGTCGCGCCATGCATCCCGAGGTCTCCAGCGCCGATTAAACCGTCACCCTGATGACGAGCCCTAAACCCTGACCAACGGTGATCCGGGCTGAACGCCAGACTGGATCGACGATTAGATTTTTCATAACCAGCGAATGAGTTGGTAACACAATGGCAGCTTTCAGTGAGGGGGTTTTTCGATTCCGCAAGCTTCACTCACTTCTTTTCCTTACACGTTTTTTTTTAAACAAATCAGCAACACAATCAGTAATGATCTCAAATTCAAGAAACTGTAAATTCTTAGTGTTTTTAATAATAAAAAATAAATAGGCCTAACAATCTGTTTGACAAATTTCAATACGACAAATAATTTATCTTACTTTGCCATTTTTTGGAGTAAATTGGAAATATTTCTGAAAATCAGCAACGAATACGTCGGCCAATGTTTTCTCTACTTCTAGATATAAAAACTAACAAATTAAGACCAATGAGAAGTACGATAAAATGATTTAATAGGGCTTTTTTTATTTTGCAAGTTAACACTTAGTTTTATTTAAAAAAATCAGATGCATCCATTTTTTTTTAAATTTTATTTTTAGTTTTAATAAATGAACAATTTTATAGCAATGGCTGAAATCATAAATTAATAATATAGGATCGTTTTTTTTTCAAGTTTGAAATTCATTTATTTAATAACTCAGCAGCAGCCAAGCTCTGTAGCTGCTCTAATCGATCTGTTATATCAATATCTTCATTCCGGAAAAATGGAGCTACTTATTGGTTTCACAATGTCCGTCTGTCCGTCCGTCCCCTTCATAATTTCTGCATTTTTTGAGGTAGAAGATATAAATTCCGAATGTAGCTTACTATAGGTATGAGTACCTTCACTATTTAGTTTGGTTTTGATTGGCCCACTGAGGTCGGAATTACGGGGGTGGGAGTTAGAGGGGACCAAGTGATCTATGTGGTATTTAGGTATGTAAGGAAATGAAATTCGATATGCATATTCTTCTAGGCAAAATCTATATTCCTATCAAGTTTGGGCCAAATTGTTCCATTGGGGTCGGAGTTGTGGGGGTGGTAGTCACTTGGTCTTTAGAACTATGGAAACATATTATTATTATTATTATTATTATTATTATTATTATTAATATTAATTGCACTCATAGAGAGTAAAGATCATTCAAGTTTATTCTTTCAATCTTGTTGCTTGTTTATTATCCAATTAGATAATAGAGTTTGAACATGTTGGTGGTGGTTAGGACATTTGGTCACATCACAACAGATGATGCGCTGTCTTATTTCCAATGGGAGAATATTCCACGTCTGGATGCAATTATATGGAAAGAATTTTTCACGCCATCGGGAAATAATCTCGGGCGGATTTAGCAGTAACCACTGCGTTTCCCTGGTGTTACAGGCTATATTTAGCCATTGGTGGATAAAAATAGGCTGGATGCGTGTGAAGAAAGAAGGCTTTCGCTAGTTCTTTTAACTTCACTAGGGTCACTACTGACTCAAAAGTTAATAATTGAAGATCCATTGCATATCTGAGAAATTAATTGTCGTTTAGGCAGATTTAAAGCCGCCCGTATTATATTATTATATGACACTTTCAACTTCGCATGTAAAAATTTATTTGATCTATACCATACCAGCATTCCGTATGTTATTTTGGGCAGAACTTTAGTTTTCAAAATGATGATCATCTCCTTTTTGGTCAATGTACGACGCAGTCTCTTCACTAGGAATCTTAATTTGTTGCACTGACATGTTATTCATATTATCGACTTGCAATGTAAATTTTAACGACCTGTCAAATGTCACACATAATATTTTTTGGTTTTTTCCATAATCTGAGATGTTCTTTTATCAATTTTCAACATCGTAGTTTTATCTGTATTAATCTTCATTCCTCTGATATAAAACCATTTCTGTATCTTTTCCAAGTCATTTCTAATATCTTGTCTATTTTGTGAAAAGCTTGATAGTTGTACGATTTAGTTAAGATGATGTCATCCACAAAGGCTCTTAATTTAAAATTAAGGGTCATATTAAATACAGTGGTCGCCGCTTAATATGGCCACCTCGGGACCATGCTTAAGTGGCCACATTAACCGGTGGCTGTTTTAAGCGAGGTTACCAAAAGTACTTATTTTTTTACCCAACAAGTCGAGGACGTGTTTTTACTTACATATAGACAAGTTTGTTTGCTTAAATGATCATTTATACACGTACAGCATCTTGTCAAAATAGTTTATTTAAAATATTGTCTACTGTCTGTTTGACAACCTTGGCTGCATTAGTGAAGTTGTGTTGGTAGAAGCCGTATGATTTCTATGTAGGATAGGTCATCAGGAATATGAACATGGGCGCTGCAGTTGTCAATTGGAAGACCAATTTTTTTGTCTTCGCTTCTAAGATGCTTGTTCCATTGAGCTAATTAATCAAATTAATCCAGATCTCTGATGTCGTCCATGCATTGGTAGACGATTCGTAAAGATTTTTGAAAGTTTTTGAAGCAGCGTGGAGATTCGACTTAACAATGATGAGGAGTTTTTCTCTGTCCCTCCAAGTTACAATAAACAAGGGCATTAGCAGCCTCTCCATGAAATTTCTTGAAGCTTAGTCCATTGCATTTTTTCCAGCGATGAAACCAGCCTTCAATTGCCTTAAACCCCGTGTGGCCTAATGTCTTTGCAATTTCATCAGCCTTTTCACATAAGAGAGGACCGTTCACCGGAGCATTTCTGTTTCTAGCATATTGAAACCAACTTAAAAGGCCTTCTTCAACTTGAGCATCTTTTCCATTTCGCTTACACTTTCTGCTTTCCCTTCACTTGCAGCTTTCATGTAATTGACCAATCTGTACAATCTGTAATTTTGGGCAGCAATGCCCATTAGCTTAGAAGGAAATGAAAAGTGGGTATTATAAGTGAAGTGTTCATTTATCCGGAGTAAGATGAGATGAAAAAGTAGAATTCGTGAACTACCCCTGAAAAAGTGGCCATATTTAGCGGAGTGTGGCCACATAAAGCGAAAATTTGTTACATAGGAAGCAATTAGAAAATTCCGGACCGAGCTGGAGTGGCCATAAAAAGCGGGTGGCCATATTAAAGATAGCTACATTAAACGGCGACCACTGTATTGGAGCCAAAAGGGTTGCAAATAAGATGTTACTAATGGCGGAGCCTTGTGGGATTCCACGTTTAGATGGATAGTGGTATCTCTGATTACCCAATGTTACACCATTTATCCGTTTGGAGAAAAGATTGCGGAGCAAATTCATCGTATGACCCGTAATACCGAAGGCTTCTAGTTCCTCAAAAAAGCTGTGCTCGAGATACCGTGTTAAAGGCCTTTGCGATATCTACGCATACTATAACTAGGCATTGCTGATTATCTAGTGCTTGCACTGCTTCCAGCAATATAGTTAGGAGAAGATCTTGCACAGATGTTTTCGGTCTTCCTCCATACTGCGCTAAAGGGATATTTTCCCAAAGGTAGGTCATCATTGGCTGGAAGAGAATCTTCTCGATTATCTTGTAAACGTAGGTAATGTTGAAATTGGTCTAAAGGTTTTTGGGTCGTTTACGTCTCCAGATTTAAATATGGGACATATTGCTGCTTGTTTTAAGGCATTAGGGAAGGGTCCTGTCTCCCAAATTTTACTAATTAAACATGCCAATAAACAATTGCCTTCATAACCCCAGTGTTTTAAAACTATGTGATTTAAAATTCCATCATTCAAACTGTGTTTTAATCTAATGGTTTTCATGACCCAATAGATTTCTTGGGGTAAACTGAATGGCAATGACCAGTCAATATCAGCCCTTCTAAGGGTGCTGCTAACGGGCTTGGGTATCTCAATAACTAACGGGTTATCAATCCATTTCAGGTAGTATATCACTTTATCTGTTCTATAGCGGTCCTACCCCTATTTACAAATTTCCAAAGGTCAGTTTGGTTATTAACTGTCATCAGGTGCTTCTTTTAGCCATTCTAATTTGATTTTTATATAATTTATTCAGATTTCTAAGTTCCAAGAGGTCTTTCGCTGCCTGCGATTGTATAGCTCGTTGATAAGTTGATTTTCTTTTGGTCCAAATGCCCAAAATTTCTCTCGTCCACCATGGTGTATACTTAGGCCGACGTGAAAAACATTTAGTGGTCAGACCTACTTGTCCCAATAGTAATTCCAAATTATAAGAAAGCCTTTGTAACATGAGATCCGTATTTTCCGCCTCCAAATATGGTGTCCAGTCATGTTTTGAAACCAAATCTTTGAAGCCACCCCAATTGACCTCCTAAATATAAATTTAGTACAAGTAGGTAGAAAATCTGTATTACGTAGACCGATCTTATTATCACTTTTTAAACTCATAACAATAGTTTGATGGTCGCACTTAGGCATTGTTTCTAATTTCAAATCAATCATGGCCCATGACATAGGAATAAAGACTTGATCTATTAAAGTCGCTGTATTCTTAGTAATACGCGTAGGACTATCGATCGTAGGTTTAAGTCGAACAATAGTTGAAGTTTCCATTAGAATGTGTGTTGTAAGGGGATTCTTTAAAACATCCACATTAAAATCCCCTAATACCAAGTGATCATAGTTTGTATCTAAATCATGAATTAAGTCAATTACTTCTTGGATATCAACGTAATTCGGACGGTAAATTACTAAGATTCTATTTTTGTCATGATTAAGGTGCACTCCGCTAAAAGGTACTCCAATCCTTGCTTAGATTCACCCTTAATTACTTGAGTAGAATATTCATTTTTAATCAGAAGAGCTACACCACCTCCCTTTGTAGGACGGTCTGTCCTTAGCAAATAGTATCTATCAGGGCAAATATCTATAGAATTGCAGTCGTCAGAAAGCCACATTTCTACCAAAGCACACACGTGGATATTTGCTGTTCGTATCCATATTTCTAAGCCATCCAATTTATTTAGTAGTGAACGGACGTTGGCGTAACCAACGTTAATAAACTGCGACGTTAACAGATGAGTTTTAGCATACTTCCTGGCTTGATATATGGCGTGTGATAAATCATTCGATCGAAAATGATGAAAAAGGAATACTTAATTCAAGAAAATCAATTTTTAGATAAAAAAAAAAAAAAATTGGGGGTTAAAAAGTGCAGATGAAGGGGTAAAAATAGATGAACTCAGGGCTTCGCTACTTTCCTATACCTTCCTCGGGAGGCTTAATTTCTTGTTAAGTAGCGAAATAATGGAGCTATTTATTGGTATTACAATGTCCGTCCGTCCCCTTCATAATTTCCGCATTTTTTGAGGTAGAAGGTAGCTTACTATGGGCATGTGAACCTTCACTATTTAGTTTGGTGTTGATTAGCCAACTGGGCTCGGAGTACTGGGGGGAAGGGGGGGAGGTTAGAGGGGACCAAACGGTCTACGTGTATTTAGGTATGTAAAGCAGTGAAATTCGGTATGTAGATTCCTCTGGACAGAAAGTAAATGACTATGAAGTTTGGGTCAAAATTTGGGACCATTCGAGCACATTGATAGAGAGCATTGTCCTGCTGAAACTGTCCGTCACCACCAGGGAACACAGTCATCATGAACGGGTGCACCTGATCGGCGACAATGTTCAAGTAGTGTGTCGCATTCAGGGATGTGTCTACGGATATCAGAAGACCCAGTGTGTCCCAAGAGAAGTCACCCCAGACCAGCACTCCTCCACCCGCCTGTACAGTTGTCTGGTGACAGGATGGGTCCATGGCCTCGTGCTATCTGCGTCAGATGCGCAGTCTGCCGTCCGCATGATGAAGTAGGAATCTGGTGACCTTCTTCCACTCATCCAGTATCCTGTGGCGATGCCTGTGTCCCCACAGCAGGCGCGCTTTCCTATTTTGCGATGACAGCGATGGTACCCGTACTGGCCGCCTGTTGTTAAACCTAGCTCGATGGAAGGTGCGCCGCACCGTGTTCTCCGAAATGGGTTGGGATACTCCCTCACTGAACTGCGCTCAATTTGTTGGGCTGTTCCCGTCCTGTTGCTGTGGATGATGATTCGTGCCAGTCGCCATTGACCTCGTTCATCCACGGCCCTGTTTCGTCCGGAGTTGTGTTTGTTGGAGGTTGTTTTTTGGCTTAACTGTCATTCACAGTTGAATCCCTTGACACTGTTGCACGGGAAAACCCGAGGAGGTTCGCGGTTTGAGAAATGCTCAACTGCGTCCGTCGAGCTCCAACGATCATGCCTCGTTCAAAGTCGGCCAAATCCTTGGATTTATCCATATTCAGTCCACCTCTGTTGCTGACTGCAACTTGTGATCCAATGCATACCTTTTATGCACCGCTTCGGCCTGTTCCATTGTTTGGGTGTCACTGAGAAGCCGATCCATTTTCCGTAAGAGATGTCTCTAATAAATTGGTCGTTCAGTGTATGTCGCATCATTAATGAAAGGAAACTCAGTTTGTCCGGTTTTGGCTTCTGTCTGTCCGGTTTTTTCAATGGGATCACCTGGCCTCCCTAGGTCAAATTGTCCCAATGGGGTCGGAGTTGTGGGGGTGACAGTCACTTGGTCTTTAGATCTATGGCAACATATATCATGTGATATATAATTCTAACGGAAATGATGAGAAACGAAGAAGATAGAGCTCTTTTAGATTTTCTAAAAATTGCAGGGGGGGGGGGGTTAAAAGTGCAGATAAAGGGTAAAAATAGATGATCTCAGGGCTTCCTCTACTTTCCTATACCTTCCTCGGGAGGATTAATTTTTTGTTCTTAGTTACGATAAAAATCATATACCCAAAAATACACCAGCTCCCTAATTATAAGTTTCTTAATTGTTCGAGTTTAGTTAAACGCCTATTGTTAATTTA
This sequence comes from Rhysida immarginata, assembly GCA_023313115.1. Lineage (NCBI taxonomy): Eukaryota > Metazoa > Arthropoda > Chilopoda > Scolopendromorpha > Scolopendridae > Rhysida > Rhysida immarginata. Next base: position 4,815,887 of record JAHWFO010008089.1, on the reverse strand, counting down.
ATTTTTATTTTGATTATTGTGTATTTTAATTTTAATTTATTATTTTCCAATTGTTATTTACGCTAATGATTATGTGTGCTAAATTATTGGGGTCTAATTTTATTGAGACAGCTTCTTTTAATAATCTTCTTTTGTTATTTTTTATTTTGCTATAATTTTTATTTGTTGCCAATTAGGAGTGTGGTTGTTTAATATGCAGTGATTTGCTAAATTATTATTGTTATTATTTTTTAATGTTATTGCTCTTTCGTGTACTTTACTCTTATTAAAAGTTCTCTTTTAGTTTGCTGCTATATCTAAATTGACAATCTTCACAAGCAATTTGAGATAGAGTGAATTGGGGAAGGATGCCCCACTTACGGCTTTAAGTAGTTTTTCAGAAAAACTGAGAATTTTTTCAAAACAGAAATAATACAGTATTAAAAATTTGGTCAATTGGTACATGTACTAAAAATGTTAATATCACCCTGAATTTAAATACGTAATTTAAATAAAAATGAAATATCACCCTGCACTCCGGGGCGTATTCTGTCATACACTGGGGGGAGGGCCGCCCCACTAATAAATTGAACCAAAAATGTTGAATTTATTCAGATTTTTTAATTTTCAATGTCTTTTTTTCCTTGCACATGGATTGCTCTTATTGCCTTACACGGTTCATGTTCCACGAATTTTAAATGCCAAGACAACCTAAAACAAATAAAAATTAATAAAATTTCAATTAAATATTTTTCATAAAAATCAAATTAATTACTTGATAGTAATAGAAAAACACTCTTTAACCACAACGAAAATACAAAGAAAAATACGACATGGATATGCGCATTTTGAAAGCACTGCTTTCATCTTCGGCAGGAATCCTTGAATCCGTGAATCCAGCTCCAACTGGATTGGACGCTCAGGACACCATGTCAAACTCAGTTCGCTTGGAGCTGGACTCACGGATTCAAGGATTCCTGCCGAAGATGAAAGCAGTGCTTTCGAAATGCGCATATCCATGTCATATTTTTCTTTGTATTTTCGTTGTGGTTAAAGAGTGTTTTTTCTATTATTATTACAATTACCCACATAAGTTTAATTCGTTGGTTTTGATACCGATACTTTTGTCAATTACTTGATGCTCCCAAAGTTTTTTCTGAAAGGTTCATTGATGTCCTTCTCCGTCTTAATGTTCGGTATGGGTTCCCAAATTGTCTACTAGATAGATTCACACAAAGCTTTTTTTGATTTTACTGCATCCACCGCTTATTGTAAAGCTTCTAACGACCATTTCCCTCTATCAGTTCCACTAGTTTTCTGTGATATGTACGAGGCTTTATTTGTACAAAAATTCACATAAAAAATTAATTTTAAAATGACATAAACTGGGGCATCTTTCCCCAACATGTTAATGGGGAGTCTTTCCCCAGATCACACGTCACAACGTTATACAGGGTGTACAAAAAGTCTGGTAAAATGGCAGATATCTCAAAACTGCCAGGTAGGCGAGATCTGATGAGTGTGGTTTATAGGTGGAATTCATTCTCGCACTCAAACATGGCTTTGTTCCCCAAATTTAAGGTCGTCCATTTGCTAACTCGAAAACTATTAAAGATAGAGAAAAATTTCCGATTGCTACCCTGTAGAGCACACCACATTAGTCTAAAAACAATTTTTAATCACACTCTTCCCCTTGAAAGATTTTGAGAAAATGGGCGAGAAAGAGTCACTCAAGGTCAGGTTGGGCTGGCTAGGTTGGCTGAGTTTGGCTTCACTGCAATTCAAATGTGTTAGAAAAAATGTGTGTGATTAAAAATTGTTTTTAGACTAATGTGGTGTTACTCTACAGCGTAGCAATCGGAAATTTTTCTCTATCTTTAATAGTTTTCTAGTTAGCAAAAGGATGACCTTAAATTTGGGGGTTAAAGCCAAATTTGAGTGCGGCAATGAATTCCCCAGCCTTCTATTACCTATAAACCACACTCATCAGATCTCGCCTACCTGGTAGCTTTGAGATATCTGCCATGTTACCAGACATTTTGGACACCCTGTACAGAGTGTTGCATATAACTACAGGGCAGTATAGCGGGAAGCCTACCCGCTCGATTGCAGGGGCCGGCTCAACATCAAATGATAATGGGGTAATTTTATCACAAACATGACAGTTTTGACGTTCACCCCCCCCCCCCCCAACTGTGGAAACTGCTGGCTCCTGCAGGCCACGTTCATATCCCTCAATTCTGCCAATCGACCGAGCCGGCCCCTGCAATCGAGCGGGTAGGCTTCCCATTATACTGCCCCGTAGTTATCTGCAACACCCTGTATATAACATCTCATTATCGAATAGTTGTATCTGATCAGTCCATGCCTTTACAAAAAGAGCACATCTTGTTTGATTCAACTACGAAAGGTTTATCATATAAATTGTTTTTCAGCATACTTGACACTTTTATAATACGCGTCCAAATTATAACATAGTAGTGAATTCAGTTACCAAAACAGTTTTTCATAAATTTCTCAGCGAGAATTCCTGAACCGCGCTTGAGGTTGTGAACCATGAGGCCATGGAAGAAGTAGAATTTCTATTTCTTCCATGCATGGAATGCTTAATCGATAAATATAATCAGTAAACGCAATCTGTTGAGGAAATTTGAAGTTGGAAGTAGTGGGCATTTTGCTCCAATGCGGCAACTTCCCCCAACTCACCTTCTGTATTTTTTTATTGATGAAAATAGGAAAGAAAATTCCACAGCAAAATATGGATTTTTTGTTTCCATATTTGCTCATTATTTTTTATTATAGTGTTAAAATCATTTGTTGTGTCATTTTACAGGTTGAGTATTTAATTGTTGGTGAAAATTTTATTAATCAAAGATTTTTGAAGATTGTTGGGTAATTTTTTTGAAATGATTATTTTATTCTATGTCTTTCAATAATTTTCTTATATTTGTTAAATAATTTTTTATGATAATGACTTCATATTTTGTGTATGTTTGGTTGTTGTTGGAGTTGTGTGTTTTTATTTGTAAAATTTTCAATAAATAATTTGTGTATGGTTTCTTTAGGATATTTGTTGTTTTGTAATTTAATTCTTAATGTTCTTAATATTAAGAATATATTTTGGAGATGATAGTGGTTTTATTCTCTTGATGTTTTGTTTAATAGAATTCAATTTTTGCTACTTTGATTGATAGGAATGGTAATTTGGTAGATTATTACCCACTGTTGGTTTTTAGAGTTTCAGCATCATCTAAAACCCTATTAACGACGGTACAGATGTATGTAACACGAGGCCCTATTTTGCAGGGGACCTAAACACAAACAGAGCTATAATGTTTGAACGAAAAGGCTTAGAAATCTGAAAATGTGTATACTTATAGTAGTTTACTGAAAAATTTAGCTAATGAACACGAAAAACTTGTATAAGGCTCTTAGGTCTCCACAGGGGCCCTGAAGCCCAAATCACAAATAAGCTCTAAGATTTGAATAATAAAAAGGCCTAAGAACTTGAAATTTTATATTTTTACAGTGCGTTACTTAAAAATTATAGACAATATACAAGGAGACTGGTATAGGCCACGGGGCCCCTGGCGGCCTCAAATACAATTGAAGCTATAAAATTTGAACGGAAAGGCCTACGATTCTGAAATTTTGTTTAATCATAGGGTGATATTTAAAAATTTAGCTAATCTATGCTAAAAATTATATAAGTCTCTTGGCAGGGGCCTTGCGGCCTCAATCTCAAATTAAGCTATAAATTTAAAACCAGAAGTCCAGAAACCTGAAATGTTTTATATTTATAATGTGTTGCTTAAAATTTTATCTATTACACACTAAAATTGATATAGTCCTCTGAGGCCTCGGCAGGACCCGCGAGGCTCCAAATACAAATCAAGCTATAACTTTTGTACGAAAAGGCCTAAGAACCTGAAATTTTGTATTTGTGCCTCTCCACTTATTATAGTCACGAGCCGCTACTGCTCGTAACATTTTGATGCTAAAATCCTTTTATCGTTGGATAACGATGCCTTAACTAATTTTTTATAGATACAGAATTGTAATTTATTGTTCTTTTTTCTTATTAAGTAGCGGAAGAATGCAGCTACTTATTGTTTTCACAATGTCCGTCTGTCTGTCCGTCCGTCCGTCACCTTTATCATTTCTATATTTTTTGAGGTAGAAGGTTGAAAATCGGAATGTAGCTTACTATGGGCATGTGCACCTTCACTATTTAGTTTGGTTTTGATTGGCCCACTGGGATCGGAGTTTCGAGGGCGGAAATTAGAGGGGACCAAAAGGTCTACGCGTATTTATGCATATAAAGGAGTGAAATTCGGTATGCAGATTCCGCTAAGTAAGATCAACATTACTATAAAGTTTGGGCCAAATTGTCCCAATGGTGTCGGAATTGTGGGCGTGACAATTACTGGGTCTTTAGAACTATGGCAACATATGGTATGTCATATATCGTTCGATAGGAAATGATTAGAAACGAAAGAAGATAGAGCTCTTTTACACTTTCTAAATACTACGTTCGAGAAAATCAAATGTCAGTGTTGGTGATGATGAAGACATCTGCATGTACATATCTGATCCATATGGACTTAAGTATACATTCCATCTGTACAGTTTCTTAAATGGCAAATATCACATCATCACTTTTTAGACTCCCTCTCAAAGCTATTTAATTTATTTCTTGAATTAGCAGAACCTTTATGCCCGAGCAGAGGTCGAGGCAGGCACAGCTGGCATAAACACATCTCGTTCGGCACCATAAAGAGGGCGATGGGTTTCTGCAGAGCATTGTAACGGAGACGAGTCGTGGTGTCTTCTTCGATCACCGAGGCCCAGTTCTGAACGAGTTCGCCCCTCACTGCCATATAATTAATTCCGAAAGATATACGACGACTCTGGACATCCCGTGACGGCGGATCAAGAACAAACGGCCGGGCTTCCTGTCCCGCTACTCCACGATAACGCACGACTACACGTGGCAAGAAAGCATGGATGGATACCTTGGGATACTTCAAGTGGGAGATCATAATACATCCACTTTACAATGCCGACCTCTTCCCTTACAATTTTAATCTTTTTGGTACAATGAAAAAGAGAGTAAGATGGCGGCCTTTGGACGCAGAAGTCAAGGGAGCAGTCACATATTAATGAGAAAAACGGGAAAAAGTAGTCACAAAAAGTAATTGTTTTTTTCCTTAATCTGGAATAGCAATACAAGGCTGGCTTCACTCTCAGCCGACGGACTTTTACGACATTGGTATTCGGCGACTTGTGAGGCAGTGGGGAAATTTGACTACCTTCGTATATTCATACCTGAGCTGATGGTTCCTGGTTCGAATCCAGGCTGTGGAATTCTCTTTCCTATTTTCATCAATAAATGATTGTTGTTTCGCTTAGGAAACACGTATCCAACGTATTTCTTCAATCAATATAGGAAAAAGGTATTGGTTTGTTTAGTCTGATTCGTTCTATCCAATTTTCAAGGGTGTGCGTTTATAAAAGTGGTAACACTGGTCAACACAAATTTCATAAATTTCACAAGTTTTATATGACTTTAATTTTGGATTGTTGATTTCAAAAATGACACCAGTTTTTCTATATTGGCTGTAGTTTATGAGATATTGTAAAAATTGCATACCTCACATGGAGCCCAAAGCTTGTCTTGGTCTCCAAATTTCATATCAAAATAGGCTAAATATGCTTTTTTGACAAAGGCTGTGATGTTAGTTCTCTACTTCTGTGGAGTGTACTCTCCATAAATAAAACAGAATACATCAGGATTATGCAAGCACTTTCGACTAGAATAACTCATGTTTCCTGCAAAATCAATAAAAATTATTTCAGAACAATGTATGTACTAAATAGACAAGAACAAGAAACACAGATATATACGATTGTCACCTCCTTGGGGGGGATATTTGAACTCCCAAGAGCGTGTTTTTTGAATGCCGGATTTTCGAATGACTGTATCTCAAAAACTAGAGCCAATCGAACAAAACCAAAGTCATTTTTGGTTTCTGCACACAAAAATTACTCTAAAATTGTTGAAATATCCTTGACAAAGAAAAAAAAGTTTTTTGTTGACCAGTGTAATGTTTTCATCACACACACAATCTCAAAATTCTCCATTCATCAACTCCATAAAATAGTCTAAATATAGAAGCGAACGGCGAGACAGACAGACATACTGATTGCATGGTTCGCCCTGTCACATAAATTCTCAGATATCCAGAGAAAACAAGTAAAAGATGATTTAACACGTTATTAGGTGTTCCTATTTATGCTAGCATGCAATACAAAGTTGTTTTAGTAAAAACACATATGACTTGCTTCTATTTCCTAACATTCTGTCATGTTAAATGACAGACGTCTAACTTATCATATTCACTCTAATCAAATGACTTATATTTGTAAATGGGATAAAAAAAATATTTTTCTATTTTTAGATTCAGCTAAATTACTAGGTTTGTTATGTTGACAGCTTTAGCAACTATAACCTAAGATCTATTAGGATTAATTTAATTTTAATTGGCGAAAAAGAAAATATTGAAAAAATTGAATGAAGGAAAGAAAACCGAAATTGGCGATACTCGGTAAAAAAAATATAAATTAAAAAAAGGTGTTCGGAAGAAGGGCGCGAGACTTGTTTAATTAGGACGAAAATTGAATGAATGCAATCTGTGAGAAAAGCTAACGCCCTAAAAAAAATGTGCATAAATCACTGAAATAAAGAAGCAAAAGGAAAAAAAGTTGCTCAACGAACATTTATTTCTTATTCAATCATCATTAAACGCATTTCTTTTTGATTTAGGAATAGTTTTTAGTAAAAGAAGAGAGTAGGGAGACGAGGAAATGCTGTATTCGTGTAAAGAAATAAATAAATATGTGAAAAAGACCAATCGATGAGAAAGATGCATTTGAATTATAAATTTTAAAAAATCCCCATATGGATGCTGCAATGAAGTTTCAAAAAAAAAAGCTTTACCATCATCATTAACGAAATTCCTTTTTGCTTTCTAGCCATGTATCTAATATAGAGTCAGAATATCAACCTTATGATGATTAACCTTCTTTAATTATTAATTTAAACTATACTATTACTAACAAAAAAAGAGAAGTCAAATAGATCAACTTCATATTAACCACCCGAATATGAAGTTGATCTTTTCAACCTTTTCCTTTCATGGGTTTACCAGCAGTCGTATGACCTACAAAAGACGAGTCGTCGATTGAGGCGTCCGCGAACCTGTTGTAGGGTGAGATCGTTGGCAGGCGGCGATTACAGTCATCGATCAGAAACGGATACCTTTTCATCCATCTGTGTATAATTGTGAACGAATAAGTAATTGTGAGAAATGCTGATAGATATCACCTCGAGACAGGTAAAAGATTGTTGAATCTGAAGGTCGGCGGAACAAGGGTAGCGAAATTGGCATGTGCCGAGGGCGCTGCTAGGGAGCGAACATCATTATCAATATTATGATTTATATAAAATTGCCCCGCTGTAATTTAATACCATGCATTGAAAGTGAAATTTGCGCGTCTCGTAATTTGGCAATACCTTATTTTGATTGGCAAATCCTGCACACAGAGGAAAATTAATTTTTATTTTTAAAATCAGCAATTAAATGATGTTCTGGAAAAGAGATAAAATTTAAAATAGAAATTTTTTATATCTCAAGAAAATTAGCTTAGGGCTAGTTGAATCTAGGACGCTTCAAGTTTTTACATTTTTCTATTATCTAATATATATCTCGTATAGTATCTTATAGACTTAAATTAATTAAATATGCTTAACTTATAGTGTCGTCATAAAAAATACACTACCCTAAGGAACACATACATTAATTTGGAGTTCGCTAAGGTTTACATTGCATTAATGAGAATACATAGTTTTAATAACTCAACTTTTATAGCTACATATGGAAAAAAACTTAATTATAAAAGGAAAACTAACTTGTTTAAAGAAGTGAGCTGAACTGTATAAGAAAACTTAAAAGTTTTATAATTAAATTCTTTAATTATTTTTTTTCTACTGAATTTAGCGATTAAAAGTTATTAAGATTGTATTTCTCATTAATAATATGCACATTGTTGAAACTATAAGTGATCCAAGGAAATTTTTATTCTTTTTTTTTTTTTTTTACATTGGCTGGAGTTGGTCATATTACTGAAAATATTTGTAATCCTTTTCAAGTACAAATAATAAATTAATGATGGAAATAATTTCATGGTAGTTTTTTTTTGCATTTGGAGTATGTAATAGCAATTATCAATAATGTTTAATTCAGCATTATCAAAATATAAAAATATCACGTCACATTCATATAGTTGCAAATGATTCTTCCATGATAAGAGAAACACTTTCCATGGCATACAAAAAAAAGTTGAGATTAGCTATAGTTGAGCATAAAACGTATAAAATAAATTTTGAAACCTCAATTTTTAAATCTTAATTTAAACTCAACACAAAATAAATCAACAAATTAAAACACTGAAAATATTTAAATCTCTCTAAAGATTGTATAAATTATCATAAAACTTAATGTAAACAAGAATGACTTTACCACCAAAGCGGATAAAAGGAGCACATTTTCGTGTTATAGCAGCGAGACATCATACATGAGTACCTAGAATTAACCTACATTTTAATTAAGGTCTAAAACACTTTAGAGAAGATATATAAATATGAAAAATGAATTTTAAATTAATATTTAAGTAAACGAACGTAAAAAGAGAATTTAAGCTGAAAGGTTAAATGGAGAGTGTAGGTATTCTTTATATAATAGGACAAATAAAAATTCTTTAATTTGTAGGCGTTCCTACAAAATATTAAACGAAGTGTGCCTCAATTCATTCATTCATTCATTCATTCATTCAATTGTTAGATAGATACAAACAGTGCATAACCGGGACCTGTATGATCATAGAACGACGAGTTTGGTCCTCGGATACGCACACAATTTCAAATTGAATTATTGGAAGGTTAATAAATTGAACAATTTCTATGGTTCGGCAAACAAGGTGTTCTGGCAGACCGTGCGCCGCCTCCGTGGAAAGAAGTCTCTTTCATCACAAACTATTAAGAGTTCAGATGGGAGGCTTCTGAAAACGGAGGAGAGCGTATTGCATAGGTGGAAGGAATACTTTGCATCTCTTCTTAATCCGGTGACGACAACAACTGAGACATACGAGATGCACCTTGGAGCGGAGAATAGTCACGGTAGTATCACTGAAACAGAAGTCAGATGGGCAATTAAGTCCCTGAAGACTGGCAAAGCTGCAGGTGATGATGAAATCCGGTCCGAGATGTTAAAGGCCTTAAATCAGGATGGTATCCTGTGGCTGACTCGAGTGTGTCAGGTTGCTTGGATATCTGGACAGGCCCCTAAGCAATGGCAGACAGGAATTGTGATCCCTATCTTCAAAAAGGGAGACCAGAGAGATTGCAACAACTATCGAGGCATCTCTTTGCTCAGCATTCCTGGGAAAGTGTACGCTAAGTGTCTGGAGAAGAGAAGTCGGGAAATAGTCGACTCCAAACTGTCAGGGGAGCAGTGTGGTTTCCGACCTGGCCGAAGCACGACGGATCACATCTTTGCTCTAAGGCAAATCTTTGAGAAATCCTGGGAGTATGCAAAAGAGGTCTACGCTTGCTTTGTGGACCTCGAAAAAGCATATGACAGAGTTCCTCGGGAGAAGCTCTGGCAAGTGTTGCAAGAGTATGGAGTGGATGGGCAATTACTGGTTGCTATCATGTCTCTGTACGAAAGCTCTGAGATGTGTGTCCGGATAAATGGCATTAAGTCAAGACCGTTCACCGTGGGTGTTGGACTCCGCCAAGGGTGCGTACTGTCGCCCATCTTGTTCATTATCTTTATGGACTGGATAGACAGGGGCAGCCGAGGCGATGAGCGTGTTTGTGTGGGCGACTGCCTGGTGGAGAGGTTGCTCTTTGCTGACGACCTTGTCCTCCTTGGGTCTTCTCGCACGAACCTTCAGCATGCACTAGACCGGCTTGCAGCCAAATGTGAAGAAGCTGGGATGAAGATCAGTGTGGCTAAAACCGAGGTTCTGGTCCTTTCAAGACAGCCTGCTCAGTGCGCTCTCCATGTTAGTGGAGCCTCATTGAGACAGGTGGAGAAATTCAAGTATCTCGGGATTGCATTCACGAGTGATGGACGGCAGGAGAAAGAATTGGATGCTCGGATCGGTGCAGCAAGCTGTGTCAGACGTGAACTGTGGCGATCCGTGGTAACGAAACGCGAGCTGAGTAACAAAGCTAAGCTCTCCGTCTTCAAATCCATCTTTGTCCCCATTCTCACCTATGGTCATGAGGCTTGGGTAATGACCGAAAGAGTGCGATCGCGGGTACAAGCGGCCGAAATGAGATTTCTGAGAGGTGTTGCAGGTGTTACCCTACTAGATAGAGTGTACAGCAATACAATAAGGGAATCTTTAGGTGTTGAGCCGCTACTTCTCCGCATTGAGAGGTCTCAGTTGCGCTGGTATGGCCACGTGATTCGGATGCCGCAAACTAGTCTTCCTAGGCAGTTGTTATTTTCCAAGCCGGTGGGTAAGAGACCAAGGGGTCGGCCTAGAACCAGGTGGCTAGACTACCTGGAGAATTTGGGTTCGAGTCGCTTGGATATTACCAGGGAGGACATGCGCCTGATGGCGGAAGATCGCGATCGCTGGAGATCCTCCATAGGGCTGCTGCCCCCGCGACCCTAACGGATAAGCGGGTTTGAAAAGTAAGTAAGTAAGTAAGTAAGTTAATAAATTAGATTTAGACAGCAATATAAAAGATTAAGATAAAAAAAACGAAATTTACAAATTAAGAAAATCAATAATGCCATAAACATTACAAGTATGTTTCAAAAAAAAATAACAAAGAAAAGAAAAGAAAACAAGAATAAGACAGAAAAGCGGAACAGGTAGGGAAATCGCAAAATCGTCAGTAGAAGTCAAAAAGAGAAAACTAAATAATGAACAAGCAAATAAAAAAGTAAAATTACAGCATAACATTTTCAGATAGATAGCAGCAGAGACCACATAGCCTATAGAAGCTAACAGATAAGACAACAAGAAGTTGTAGTAAATACTACAATAGGATGCCATTATTTAAGGAAATAGTGCCACTTCACCATGAGTTTTAATAAGTAAATCCAGAAACTTAAGTGAGTAAACAGGAAGCCAAAAAGTCTTCGGAAGAGAACTACCAGAGAGCAATTCAGTGGTCAGTAAATGAAATGGCTTTAATCTTTTTTCTAAAAAGAGAGTATGAAGGAAGAGACCATGAAGGAAGAGAGCGAACGTCGTCGGGAAGAGAAGACATTAAACCGATAAATGACATACAGCAGCGAGAATAATTATTCTTGGTTAGCGGTAAACAGATGTGTGAAGAGTGTCGTGTTGAGTAGCTATTTATCTAATTGTTTACTAATGTTAAGAGGACGAGACAAAATTAACTGGTTATTTAAGACCTTATAGACAAAAGAGCAAATTTGAACAAAATAGACCTGACGAATGGAAGGCATTTTAAATACAGCAAAATAGTGAGAAACAGATTCTGACATGCGTCACTTAGTAAGGGAGCGAAGGAACCACTTCTATAATTTTAATAATCTATTCAGATTATACAAGGTGGAAGAGCCCCAAAAAATTATACGATAACAAAGATAGGAGTGTATCAAAGAGTATAAAGAAGTATCAAAATATGATTGGGAAGATAATTAAGCCTTCAAATCATTCCATGGTTCCTATTGAGATTACATAATAATTGTTCGTGTGCAGATCCCAAGTCAGATTATGTTTTACGGGTAAACCGAAATATTTAAAAGAGTTAGTAACTTCGAGTAATTGAGAGTCGTAGTAAATGGGGAGATTAGTTGGGACGTTACGCGTATTCCTCTGGTAAAAAAACATAAGTTGTGTTTTAGAAATATTGAGGGTTAAGGAGTTCGCTTCGTTCCAGAACTCGAGTTCAGAAAGGAGATTATTAGTATCGTTTAAGAGTTGAGAATAATCGAACAAGAGAACAGTAAGGTCACGTCATCGGCATACAGAATAGAGTTAGATATATGCAAGACACTAGGTAAATCATTGATGAACAGATTAAATCATAACGAAAACGCAGTAATAAACCTCGAATAAATACAAAAAAGCAGTGGCGAAAAAATGGACTCTTGCGGGACTCCGAGGTTACGTATCAACGTTGTAGAGGTTGTACCGTTGAGCTCTAGATAGTACTGCCGTACGGTTAAGAGCTCAGTTAGCCACCTAAGTGGAGGGCCTTGAATATTGTAGAAATTGGATAATTTATAAAGCAGTAATGATAAAGGTAAAGGGTCGAATGCTCAAGAGTAATCAAGAAATATTGAAGCTACGAACTTATTAGAACTCATTTCCGAAGATGCAAATTCGATCAAATCATAACAGGCAGTTTCAACATTTCGATTAGGAGTAAAGCCGTGTTGGGATGGAGTAATTAGGTTCAAGGAGTAAACAAATTGAGAAGGACGGAGATAAAATAACTTTTCGAAAATCTTGGCAAGGATCGGCAATGAAGAAATTGGACGATAATTTGTGTAGATATTAGAATGACCTTTCTTAAAGATAGGGGTAATTTTGATTGTTTTAGAGCATAGGGATAAATACAGGAAGTCAATGAATAATTAAAGATAAAGGCAAGAGGGAAATCGATAAAAGAATTAATTGCTAAAATAATGTCGGAGCGGAGATCATGAGGGTCAGGAACACCAGACGATTTCAGTTGGGAAATAACTCCACTCACTTCCTCTGGAGAAGTAGACAGTGCATAGAATGACAAGGGATTTTGCTCAATCCTATAGAGGTAAGAAATAAAGAGAAATTGTGAGTTGAAGAGGGAGGAAGAACAGCGGTTATAAAATCAGTCAAGGAGGTTGGTTTATTAGAAATTTTGGCGTCGACTACTAAGGTCATTTTGCGCCTTTTACACAAGTTATATCTGTACGCAGCCCGGGACAAACATAAACATCCATACCCACGCGGAATTCGAACCCACGACCAGGCGAACTCAAGAAATAGAAAGCCTGCGCCCCTAACCCTCTCGGCCACCTGGCCGGAATCAGGATTATTAAATATTTGAGCAGGTAAATTAGACGGAGTAGAACCTTTTAATAATTTATTTAATTGTGTTCACTTCTGTTTATTGAATGACAATTGGGTAAATAAACGAGAATAATAGGACCGTTTAGAGTTGTTTATCAGAGATCTTTTGTTGGAAAGGTCGTCAGAGATGGTACGACTTAAAATGAGTGAATGCTTACGACGTAACTTACAGTAAAGAGAATTCTTTCTTTTGGTCAAAGATAGTATGTAGGGGGTAATCGAAGATTTAGAAATTTTACAATCCTCAGAAGGTAATCTAGGGGAATATATCAAATCTTAATTCGAAGAATTGCAAAAAATGCTATTTATTTTATCGTGTAAATAAACTTTTAAATTCTAAAGAGTTAACCATTTTAATACGATCACAGATATATGCCACCATTGAATATGGCATCTGCTTATGGTCATGCGCTCATACCTATCGACTAAAGATGTTAAAATCTGCAGTGAATCAATGCATTCGAGTAGCCTTCAGACTTAGCCGTTATCAGTCAATTTCAGAACACTGTTACAAAATCGGTCTGTTGCCCTATGAGGCCTTTGTTATTTATTGTAGATTGAAATCGTTGGCCAACTCTTTACGTTATCACGAAGACCCTAATCATTTTATCCTACAGTATTTTAATAGCCCTATAGATATTCGTCAACCTCAACGATTTAAATTTGTCACTCCCATGCTATCTAATTTTAAACTAAGAATGTATCCTTATAACACTTTTAAATTTTGGAATGAATTGCCATATTATGTGCGAAGTCACGTCTTTGTTTGTTCTCGTTATAAATGTATTCATAATTGCATACATTTTAATAATGTCTTAAAATCATATATTTTAAAAAAACCGAAAAAACTTTGAACTTTCTTAATATAACCATTGTGAACCTGACTGCTGTTCTAAACTTAGTGAATTTATGATGTATTACTCCCAGGGAGTGCAAATAAATAAATAAATAAATAAATAAATAAATAAATATCGTGAAATAACGAATTAATTGCTGAAGTGTTCCGTGTAAGCGTCTATTATTTCTTCATATTCTATTACTAAAGTGTTTCTACATAATCATCTACTGTTCAAGCGAGCGATTAGCTACTAGCAATTAGCAATATGTCTAACAGTAATTAGCTATGGATAATGTCAGGCCTAACAGAAATATGCTCTTGATACCAATAAGCTATAGATAACAATAGGTCTAACAATTCGTAAGAAGTTGGTTTATTACGCGTCATATCTTAGCATTGAAAGTTCTAACGGTACGACATGATACCATTAGGACACGTATTACTAAACCAATTCCCCTATCATTATTTATTCATTATATTCATTCATGATACTTCGTTACGAGATGTGATATATTACATTCCTTATATTAGCATTGAAAATTTTTAAAGAGGTATCATAATGGTACCATTAAAGAACGTGCTATTCCTACCATCCAGCTATCTCACCTTCGAACTTGTTCGTGTTCTGTACTATATTTATGATTTGGTGAAAACGGTGTGAAAAAGTTAATTCGTTTTCATGTTATCATACTAAACAATAAGGTCCCTACGAATACAGAAATCCTTTTGGTTTAGGCACCACTCTCCCCTTTCTATGATCGTCAATCACGTGCATTCTGCATTCTCAATAATATTTAGAGCATGCGCAGAACCGAAACGAAGTGCTCAGCAGGCGTTTTCCCCAATGCAAGGATGGTTTGTCTCTTCCAGCAATTCACTACATGCACTCTCTCCATTGTAACGCAATGCATTGTTGGAATTGTGTCTACAGACGGACGGACGGGTGGTCATCTAGGCAAACCAATCACATAAGCACTTTTCTATAAAAATGTGCTAAAAATTCTACCAATACCTCATGTGATAATTACAGCAAAATAATAAAGAATTTTAAATATGAAAATTCAAAAAATTCCTTAAGTTTACAAATAAAAATTATACATTAATAGATAAACAGTTCATTACATGTCGACTTTACCGTAATAATAAGTAACAACTCACAACAATTCACCTTATACGAGGGTCGTTCGTAAAGTCCTTACGGAAGAGAGTCTCGAGTTAGTTTCTTTCTATACAGAGTACATCAAAAACATGTTTACAAACTTTGAGGGTGGGTTCCTCACACAAAGTCAAGAAACATAGCCCAAAAATATGTCTGAAAAACTTTAGATTTTAAGGGACTGTATTAATGAAAGTTTACGTTATACCTCACCTCAGAAACTGATAACAAATGTTCAAAATGTCCTATATGTCACGCAGTAAGCTGAATAAATACGCAGTGGAAGTGCGTGTGGGTAAAATGAAACTTAGACAGGATAGATTTTAGATAATAAAAGATTTTAATCAAAAAAATTTTTACCACCCTCTTTAAGGGGTAGCACGATACATTTAGTATCTGAATATTGTTAATATTTGCAATGATAAGTGAAATATATATATATTAAAGTTATTTAATAATTTACAATTGAGATGATGGTAACTAGAACGGATAACTTCTAGCTATCCTACACAAAAAATAATTATTAATTTCCCCTTGTCTTCTGAATCTAGACAGACACTCGGGATCATTTATCGGCAGCCACTGCACAAACTGGGAAAGCAGCGATGCTAGGCGTTTGACATCAAGAGGCACTATGAAGAAATAAAAAGAATGGAGACAAAGCATTAATGACGACCTCCGACATAAACGAGCCTTTTGGAACAATGAGAGCGAATAAGGGATAAGAGAAAGAGACTACCTTGTATGGTATCGAGTACACACAGACAAGACCCTCTCGGAAGAAAGTTTGTAACCCCTACGGAGCTATAATGGGAATTGGTTCTCGTCGGCACTGCTCCTCGCTGTACTTCTGTAATTCCTCTGGGCAAATGCTAGTGAACGAAGCTATGCCCTGGATCCAGATGCACCTACCAAAACACAGGCGATGAGGCAGCTTCAGCTCGGCGTCAGCGGGTAGCTTGGTCGGGCTGGAAGATTAGAGTGAAGAGGGGCTCGTACTCCTGTCGCTTGCTCGTAGCAGTCGCTTTCCTTGAAGCTCCTTGAAACCACCGGGTAGTGTTTCCCACATCAAACTACAAGGCCGACGCTGAAGTTCGTCCGAATTGTCGTGGGCCACTCTCGGTAGAGCTGTCTCTTGCCCAGACTTAGTTTCTGTAGTGAAACAAGAATAAAAGTCGTTACCAGCGCTCGCAGGCCTTCGCGCTTGACGTTCCCATCTATTTCTCGTTAATATGGTGGACAACGATGAAAAGGAAGAGAACTCATGTGCTTCTCCTGCACTTGTGTCCTCAGGTTCTTTAACTCCTAAAGACATGGTAGCTCTCTCACACATTCGTTTTTCTTTTTCCTCACGTCTTTTCTCTTCAAAGTCTGTGGGCCGTCTCCCCCTTTTCCTCTTCGCTCTCGTTCCACGTTTGTCCCGCCCTCTCGCAGTACTCTTATTAGTAGATGCTGTCGTTTTATTATTAATAGTAAAACCCGATTTATTGGTGGATTTTATCTCGTCATTGCCAACAGATGGCACCTCAGTTTGTGTGCCACTTTCTAATGTTAACATCGTCTGCTTATGGCTCGCATTCTTACTGGTTTGCCTGGTCACTTGTGACATCCTCACCCCCCCATGATCGCGGATTCGAAATATTTGACTTATTAATTGTGTCAACTTCTTTCGAAGCCTGCAGCAAAATGCTAATTGAAGTCTGAGATCTAGGCTCTTCCTGGCCTAAACTTTGATTATTAGAATTGAGCAAAAGAGATGCATTGTAAAGCACTCCCTTATCTTTTTCTTTGAGACGCACTTTATTCTGGGAATTTCTATATTTATACTCATTCCCTTGCTTCGAGATATACACTTGTTTCCAATGACTGGTATTATTAACGAATTTTGAGGTCTTTCTATTACCTCTGTCAAACGAAGCATACCTATGCTCCATGTATTCGCAGGCTCGATTATCTTCACAATAGTTATACTGTTTGCCTCTAGCCCCATTTTAGTGCCTGATGACCAAACTTTCTGCTTATGCCTATCCCCAATAGATGCTGCTACCTGTTCACTATTTTATGATACTACCTGTTCTTTCTTAACCGCATTATTTGTGAATAATTATATCAAAGGAGTAAAAGTTTTATTTGAGAATTCTTTATTTTTTGGATGTAAATTATATGTTGTCCCTTAGGTCTTTTTGGGGTTTTACTAAATCGCTTAAACTGGTTTGAATTTCGCTCCCTGCGCTTTGCTCCTATGCACTGGGTGATGCTTCGCTTACTAGCAATTCCTCTAGTCAAATCCATATGAAACGTTGGATTCAGGACCTTTGCCTTTGAAACACCTCGATTTGTGCTATTGAGACACGCCAACAACATTTCCATCCTGATCATTCTCTCTTCTAAATGATTGAGTCTCCCATACTTCTTTTAAAAAGGCTGTATCTGTATTGGTTTGACAACTAATCTCTTTGCTTGCTATTTCAGCAGCGTTTTGCAGTTCAACCTGGCTCACCGAGAACTCCGGTACATTTGCCCCCCAAAAACTGAGAACTACATTGTCTACTATCCCTTTATTTACTGAAGTCTTCTTATCTATAGCTTTTACTTGTAGAGGGGGATTGGTTTGACCAACAGAACATTGGCTCTTATTACCATCATTAAAGATCAATGTAGACTCTTGGAAGCGGACAAAGGTTTGTTGAGTTGGCTGCTGAAACGCCTCCTTCATCGTTGGTAAATTAATTGAGGAACATTGTCCCTTATTACCATTTTGCGTACCTACAGGCTCCATTATGAAGGAGGTGGGGAATATTTCAACCCTTAGCAAATTGGCCTGCTTAGTAAGGTTATCCTGAGAAGAGCTCTCAATTTTCGACTCTGACGCCCAAAAACTTAATTTGCGAGCATCCGATTGAAGACTATCCTTTGGTAACATGATTATATCCTCATAGGCTACATTAAAGCCACTAAACGTAGCGATTTCCTCTGAGAACTCTTTAAAATCGATAGCTTCATCAATTTTCTGTGAAACATCACTTGTACCAGGACAACCAATACTACCACTAGTTATACCTACTACATAATTTTGTAATAGATCGAATATCAGCTGAGCGTACATATCTTTATCTATGAGCTGCTTCACTAATAGCTGCTCATAGTTGTTAAGCTTTTCGCTAACGTTTTTGTCCTGTTGCTTCTCGAGAGCTATTCTACACTCGTTTACTAAACTCTCTTTGTTACTATTATGACCATAACTACACAGAGTTATCTCTATAAATGCTGGGCATATCTACAAAGCCCTCTCCCGATATCGCCATTACTGGAAGTTTAGCATCCCGAGCAGTTTTCTGATTCTCCGAGCGCAGACTTTTCTTTTTCCGCCTGCGTCTGCGCACATTAGGCCTTACCTCGTGCACTGCATCAACTTCCGCTACAAAATTAGAGTTTCCATACTATATTTCTTTTTTACATAGCCTTTCTCAGCCCATTCCACCATAATGTCAAGTGAATCAGGACCCAATAACACTTTGGTAATTTCCATGGCTTCATTTAAATTACGAGGATCAGACTTTTCGATGCACTCCCTCATCATGGAGGAGAATGCCTGGCAATACTTAGCCAATTTTCTAACTCACTATTGGAAGGCGACTGATTGGCTAGATTCAGAAATATGGCATTAAATTGATCAATGTCTATGCCTTTGAAGATCAATTTACTCCCTTCGCTATTGGGATTATTGTCTTGGTTAGTAACCCCTGACATCATTGCTAAATCCCAAAAAATAAGACAAATTGGTTTGTCGACTTATCGCCGCAAAATAAAATCTTCTATCGAAATCTACCCGCTACTCTGATGACTCGAAAGCAGCAGATAGGCTCCAAAAGAGCAATAAAGAAACAAAATCCAAGCATGATTGGTTTGGTTTGGTTTGTTTGGTATTAACGTCCTTTTCAACTGCTATGGTCATTTCAGGACGGCGTTATAGGGGCCGCAAATTTTGCCTCGCAAGGGTTGTTTAACGTGCAGCCGGCAAATGACTACACGGGACCAACGGCTTTACTTCCCTTCCGAAGGAAGTGCGTGATCTCAGGATTTCCCCCTGAAAAATCCTCGTCGTCCTCGGCCAGGATCGAACCCGCGTACTCGGGCATCAGAGGCGATCACGCAAACCACTGAGCCACCAAGGCCAATAAATCCAAGCATGACACAATGGAATCTATTCTCTACAAACACGCTCAAAAACAATTTTGAATGAATAGTTACTATTTATAAACTGACCTAACACTACAGTACGCCTACGAATCCACTAATTATAGCAATAATTATATATGGATGTATGGGTCCGTAAAAAAAATACGCCTCTATGGCAGACACATCTGCTAGAATCACTCGCAAAACTGATAAAAAAAAAATTTGCGTCCTGGTAAAACAAAAAATTTTTATGGCAATAAAACGCACATAATGATGCACATTTTTGTGAATTGTATAAGCACTGATACCTGCTAAATTAAAAAGATGTCTAGCAGTGGAAAAATACAGCGCTGGGATACCTCCAAATGTCCGAGTCTCATTTACAATCAACGCACCAGAAAAATAAAATCAATGGCAGTGGAAAAACCGCGCTCCCCCCCCCCCCCCAAGGGTCTGTGTTCTCTCCACGCTTTACGCTACCTGCAAAATAACTACAATGGCAGTGGAAAAATAGTGCTGGGGTCCCCCCCAAGGGTACACATTCTCCCCACACTCTAAGCTACCAGTAAAATAAAATCAATGGCAGTGGAAAAACAGCAGTGGGGCCCCCCCAAGGGTCCGCATTCTCTCCATGCTCTAAACTACCAGCAAAATAAAATATTCTATCGAAATCTACCCTGTCACGTAGTAAGCTGAATAAATACGCAGTGGAAGTGCGTGTGAGTAAAATGAAGCTTACACAGGGTAGATTTTAAATAAGAAAAGATTTTAATCAAAAAAATTTTTACTACCCTCTTTAAGGGGTAGCACGATACATTTAGTATCTGAATATTGTTAATATTTGCAATGATAAGTGAAATATATATATTAAAGTTATTTAATAATTTACAATTGAGATGGTGGTAACTAGAATGGATAACTTCAAGCTATCCTATACAAAAAATAATTATTAATTTCCCCTTGTCTTCTGCATCTAGACAGACACTCGGGATCATTTATCGGCAGCCACTGCACAAACTGGGAAAGCAGCAATGCAAGCCATTTGACATCGACAGGCACTATGAATAAATAAAAAGAATGGAGACAAAGCATTAATTGCGCCCTCCGACATAAACGCGTCTTGTGGAATAACGAGAGCGAATAAGGGATAAGGGAAAGAGACCTACCTTGTATAGTATTGAGTACACACAGTCAAGACCCTCTTGGAAGAAAGAATGTAACCTCCACGGGGCTATAATGGAAATTGGTTCTCGTCAGTACTTCTCCTCGCTGTACTTCTGTAATTCCTCTGGCCAGATGCTGGTGAACGAAGCTACGCCCTTGACCCAGAATGCACTTATCCAAACACAGGCAATGAGACAGCTTCAGCTTGGCGTGGTTGGGTAGATCGGCGTGGCTGGATAATAGACTGAAGAGCACTTCAGCTGTATCTGAAGAGGGGCTCGTACTCCCGTCACTTGCTCGTAGCAGTCGCTTACCTTGAGGCTCCTTGAAATTGCTGGGTAGCGTTTTCCACATCAACCTACAAGGCCGACGCTGAAGTTCGTCCGAATAGTCGTGGGCCATTCTCGATAGAGCTGGCTCTTCTCTAGACTTAGTTTCTGTAGCAAAACAAGAATAAAAGTCGTTACCAGCGCTCGCAGGCCTTCGCGCTCGATGTTCCCGTCTATTTCTCATTATTATGGTAGACAACGAAAAGGAAGAGAACTCATGTGCTTCTCCAGTATGAGAGTCTACCTCACTTGTGTACTCAGATTCTTTAACTCATAAAGACGTGGTAGCTCTCTCGCACATTCGTTTTTCTTTCCCCCCCCCCCCCCAGGGGCCATCTTCCCCTTTTTTCCTTTGCTCTCGTTCCACGTTTGTCCCACTCTCTCACAGCGCTCTTATTACTTGATGCTGTCGTTTTATTATTAATAGTAAAACCCGATTTATTGGTGGATTTTATCTCGCTATTGCCGATAGATGGCACCTCAGTTTGTTTGCCACTTTCTAATGTTAACATCGTCTGCTTATGGCTCGCATTCTTACTGGTTCGCCTGGTCAATTGTGACATCCTCGCCCCCCGTGATCGCGTATTCGAAATATTTGACTCATTAATTGTGTCAACTTCTTTCGAAGCCTGCAGCAAACCGCTAATTGAAGTCTGAGATCTAGGCTCTTCCTGGCCTAAACTTTGATTATTAGAATTGAGCAAAAGAGATGCATTGTAAAGCTCTCGCTTATCTTTTTCCAAAAGACCCTCAAAATCGCAACCCATGGAATGAAGTGAATAAATGTGGCATCTAGTTATGGCAACCTTAGTCCTTTGGATTTCTTCGTGCAAGGTGTTATAAACAATGCCTTGGTTGATATGCGCCTTCTGCATCTTCCACTGTGATTCATCAGTCTTTGAGGACCAGGGTTGATTCATGTTTACAAGGCTACACAGAGCCGGTGTAGTCTTTAGACCATCTGACCACCTTGGCCATTACCTCGTATGATGGAGCATGGATCTGTTTAGCGTTGTTATCACAAAATGCAGAAAACGTATCACAACCCGCGTCTCGATTTTCCCATCTTGAATTTGGTGTTCTGTTAGCGAATCTGTAAAGTAAGAACAGGTTAAATTGGTTTGGACGTCTCTGCGAGAATATGGTATATGCTACCACTGTTGTTTGACTACTGCATCCGGATTTCCATGATGACTGTAAGGACTTGGTGACCAACCCTCGTAGTAAGTAACTTGCCTATGTCTTCTAACTATGATGCTGTAACAATCGGTATGTTTTCATTTGTTGAAAACAATGAGGGTTATATTGTTATTCGGACTACTATGGTCAGGTGACTTTTCCCCGCCAGGGCGTAACCACCGAGAGAGAAGGCCTCTGCGATGAAAAGTAATACATTGTTACATCATCATAGTTAGAGCAAATTTATGGCTTATTATTGGTAGAAATCACGGTCTATAGATATTCATGGTCATCAAGCTTCAGCAATTTTCCATTGTTTCAAGAAGCTAAGGAAAACGGATTGCGCCAGGTGCCGCATAGATCGCACTATAGCTGACCGCAACCTGCGATAGAGATTTGCATTGAAACTGAATACGAAAGTCAAGTTTCTGTCTGCCGATAGGGTGGTGCTGCAGGCGCAGTTGGGTAGATTGTATATGCAGCGCCACTTTTCAATAGATTCCCGCCCTACCGGGAGCTAGAAACTTTAGCTTCATTTTAACAATGGAGCTCGATGACCATGAATATCTATAGACCGTGGTAGAAATACGAATAACAATGCCCTTTTTTATGGTGATGTAACAATGTATTACGTTTCATTGCAGAGGCCTTCTCGCTCGGTGGTTACGGCCAGGGGGTGACCACTGAGAGTGCATATACGTACTTTTCAAATAGCAGCTAGCGCCACCAGCACCCGCAAGTGACGAAATTAGCACGCTACTAGCACGGAAAAAAGTATACGACTTCTAGCATTCTAGGCTTCTAGCTGAAAAGTGTCTGCACCCTGCACAAGCACGATTTTGTCTTCTAAACAAAAAGCAACTTCGTACATGGAGACTGCCATCTTTGAAATCGCCCATGCCATAGCTTACAACAATAGAAGAAATACTGGCGTGTTTTTATTGTTGTAGGCTATGCCCGTGCCAACACGTCCTAAAAATAAAGCATGTGCACTGAAACTTCATACATTATTACATCATCATAAACAAGCATTGTTAATCGTATTTCTACCAATAATAAGCCCTGAATTATGACTTCTTATGATCATATAACAACGTATGAATTTTCAGTGCACAGACTTTCCTTCTAAGAGGTGTTTCCCCTGCTAGCTAAAAGAAATACTGGCGTTTCTGGCACGCTAGCAGTAGAAAAGTATATGCAATAAGGTAGCGCCACTAGCTGAAAAGTATATGCACCCTGAGAGATACGGCCCGTGCATTGAAACTTCATACCTTGTTACATCATCATTAGAAGGGCTAATTTAAGACTTATTATTGGTAGAAATAAGGATAGCAATATCCTTCTAATGGTGATGTATGAAGTTTCAATGCACAGGCCTTATCTTCAATACAACTTAGAGAGAAAGCCTACGCACGGAAACTTCATAGATTGTTACATCAAGGCCAACGAGAGACAGGCCAGGGCACTCAAAAGTCACCTGACCATCGGGGTCCGGGCAACAATCCATCCTTCATTGTTTCCAACAAACGAAAAAATAGTGATTGTTAAAATCCAAGATGGAGACAATGAAGAATAAATTGTTGCTCAGATCCCGATGATCAGGTGATTTTTGAGCATGGTCTAAATATAATGGTCCGAAAGTTTCCATTGTAGCTCCATTGTTAAAAAGTGGTTAATAACAAAAAAGCTCTGTGGTGGCGCACATTGAGAGTACATTGTAGGCAATTTGCTGTGATTTACGGCTGTGCACCAGAATCTAGACCGTGATTTTTATATAATATTAAACGAAGTGAGGAGCCATTTTTGAAGAGTTCGGTGCACGGCCGTAAATCACAAATTTTCTATTATGTACTCTCATGGCGAACGTGCGCCGCCATCTAGCTTGTTTGTCATTAACCACTTGTTAACAATGGAGCTTTCGGGCCATTGTACGAGGGCATATTGAAAAGTAATGCGTCCATGGCTATAACTTTTTTTATTTTTTAATCGATTTTCAAAATTCTTTTTGTATCTGATACAAAAAAGTAAATAGTGCAATACAGAGAGGACAAATGTAAGTATCATATACAAAAAGAATTTTGAAAACCGGTTAACAAATAAAAAAGTTACGGACCAAGAGGCAAAAATTCGTGAACAATCCTCGTAGTACAAATTGTATAATGGCAGAAACTGTGGACAAACGGTAGTAACAAATAAAATATAATTTTATTATTATAACACTGTAAGAAAGCCAAACAAAACAAACGTAAAATATGTGGCAACTTATTACAGATGCCACGGTATTTATCGCTCCTATCAGTGCATATCATCAGGGAACCTCCTAGAAAGATCTCAATGCAGACCTACACCCAAAGAAATGTCGCTAAATGTTTTCTGGACAGCAGTTGGAGTAGGGCACTTTGAGATCTTAGAGCAAGGTTCAGCCATCACAGAAGACATGTCTCCTGTGATATGCTCCAACGGGCTCCAACAGCAAAATCTCAAAGGCTCCCTACTGCCACAGGACAATGCATGACCGCATACAGCTTTACAGAACCGTTCAAAAATTCGGGTGAAAAGCTTGGGTGGAAGTTTTCCTTCATTCACTGTACTCACCTGATATCTCTTCCAACTGTTTAGATCATTGGATAATCATATGCGCACACGACAGTTTAGAAATCGTTATACCTTCGAAATAGAGTTGCAAGACTTTCTTCCTGCAAACCCAAAGCTTTCTATCTTTGACGTGGGATTTACATATTACCCATGTTAATGATTGTGAGGAGGGATATTTTGAATGTCTTTATAAATTACGTGAGTTCTAATGTATTACTGAAAGTACGCAAAAACTTTTTAAATGACCTGATACAAATACGCTACAATATATGTCTTGCATATCTGATCTTATCACGGCATCTAACAAAGACTTTTCCAAATTGCATTTGAATGTTGCGCTACGAGAATTTACATTTACGTAAAAGCAACCATGAAAGATAAGATACGAAAAAAAAGTGTGATCTTAGATTTTTCCATTATCGATCCCTAAACCTTTAACGATTTCAACCTTGATCTAAAAATAACGAACAAATATATGATTAAAACTCGTTCGACAAAGAGAATTCGAAACCTGAAGGGAATGGGAACGAGTGTATAAAATCAAAGCTGAATTGCACTGAAGTTTTAAACAAGCCTTAGGCAAACCTAATCACTTTTTAAATTGGCAGTAACAGCTGATGGATATGGAAAAGAGAAAAACACTTTTCGACACTTCATTGCAAAAAGCAATATAAGAACCAACACTACAACGTCCTCAGGAGAATCAGTTTTTTCATATTCTTACTTATATTTTTTTGGTATATCTTTTTTTTAAATAAATGCTTATTACAGCTTACCCCTCTGACGTTGTTCATGTGAAGATGCAAAGGACGCAAACAGAAATCGAATCGGAAGGTGGATTGCGTGAAATCTTTACAAATCTAGAAAAAATTGAAAATATAAAAATCCACGTAAATCAGGGCTTTAAAACTGTCAAATAGTGTGGAAAAGGGGCAAAATAATGAATCCCTCATATAAGAAATCTCAATCACAATAGGCAAATTGCTTTTTTACAAGG
Organism: Rhysida immarginata; assembly: GCA_023313115.1. Lineage (NCBI taxonomy): Eukaryota > Metazoa > Arthropoda > Chilopoda > Scolopendromorpha > Scolopendridae > Rhysida > Rhysida immarginata. Next base: position 4,790,301 of record JAHWFO010008089.1, on the reverse strand, counting down.
AAAACATGACAAACTTTCATAATATTTTTTTGGAGAAAATCCAGTGTTTTTGTAATGATTGTAATGTTTTTCCGCTTATTAGAGAATTATAAAGGTTTTGTGAGAGGTCCGTTTACTGTCAATATCAGCAAACATATTTAGGAAATTATTCCACGTTATGTGGCTGAATAAAACTTTATTGAAATAGCTTTGGGTGCTGATGAGACTGTGAACAGTTCCTCAACTCTTTCATTCCATCTAGGATGCCACCACATTAACCGCAAATTAAAGTTGCTTCACACATCATTCTATTTCGGAGTCTTGGCTCTCCTAGGTTATGCAATAGTAGAAGACTTTGAACCAAAAGAATGTTGCTCACTGTCATTGAACAACAATACTGATTGGTAAGGGAAACGGAGAGGATAGTTTTATTCCTCGCGTTAATATGATTTCAACAGATTTGGATTTCACGTTTAAACTAATACAGTTCCCAGGCGTTGCCAAGATGCCATATTCATGCATATATGCTATTTCTTGCTCAGAAATTTTCATTGTTTGCTTTGGCTCAATTTGAGAGATAAAGGGGAACTATGAATGTAGAATGCTTAAGAAAAAGTTCACCAAATCATTTGTTTTTTTATGTTCCAGACAGAAAAACAAATAATGTTAATTACTAATATAAACAAGTTTTACAAGAACACACCTGCTAGAGTAGCATAATGTAATTTATTACGAGTTATGAGAAGTATAAATTTTGAGAAATTTTCAAGAATAATAAAAAATGATTCCATATATTTTATAATACAAAAATTACACATTGTAAAGTGCTAAACAAAGAAATAAACGATTTTAAAAATTATTCAATGTTTTTCTTTACCTCTATAATTAAGCTTCAAAGTAACCATGAAATTAGAAACAAATAAGGAGCATATATCCGGACAACAACAACAAGAAAAACAACAAAAAATATATTTACAATCACATGTTTATAATTAATACCTGCATTTTATATATCGTTCCTCTACGCATGTAAGCTATGAAATATTTTTTCAATAAAGACAGAAATAATTCAGTAGGTCATGGTATTCTAAACTGTTAAGATGTCGAATTTTCCTAGGCAAACTCGATATGGGCACAAAATTTTGCAACACGTCCATGTAGCAATACGAACGCTTTAAAGAATTTTTTACGTTTTTGCAATGTGGTTATTTACTGTATTAATTCTAAGCCTTTTTCATGTGTTCATACATGTATAAACATTCAAATACTGCAAAATTTCATCAAACAGGGAGCTCAAGAAATCCCGGGCATATAAAAGTCTAAAATCAAGTGTAAGATGTTAATTGCCATATATACATTTGCTGGAACGATTCTGCTTCTAAAATTAATAATACATGTATTTTTAACAACCGTATTATTTGTTATGATAATGACTATGACATTTGATTTAATTTCAATGTTTTCCTTTTTAGCAAAATTTAATTCATTGCAATTGAATGTAAAGTAACTTTAGAAAGTTCTCTTGCGAACCCTTTTAATATTTTGTAAATGAAAGTAGTTCTCTTGAAATAAAAAAAAGTTTTTAGGTACTCATTTAAAAGCAGATACGGATTAAAAATGAACTAAGTCAACTCTACAAACTATTCAGCGCGAAAGAGGCTGCAAAGAATTGTTTAATTCTAATAATGGAAGCGATTTGCAACATGAATGAAAAAAAATCCACTGGTTTCAAATTAGTATTACATATTTCACAGTTTTAATGCGGCTCAATTGTTTAAAACTAATTTTAATGAAATTAAAACTTTTCCTCTTCTCTAATAAATCTTGCAAAATTTCAAGAAGGAGCTTTAACTGTAACAAAGCGATCGTCATGTGCTCGTGCCCATGTCAACAATGTTTAAAATATAAACAGAAAGTAACAGTGTATTCATTCTTGACGAATCGATTGTTATATGCCATGCCATTATCTTGGTATGAGTATTTCCACGGCTTTACCGTTATACTTCATCCGCACTACCTGAACTAGCTTGAAGTAAACTAGTTTAGATGCTATTTGAAAACAGTTTTAGATTAAACTAGTTTGAAGAGCTAAATATGCTTCCGCACTTGAAATAGTTCGAATGAGTTAAAAGCATGTGCTCAATGCCTCATGGTGTTGAAACGAGCAAACAAGCATTCATTTCCCGAGCGTGAGAGATTTCGAAATTTCATCACTAGGTATCCTTCTTTCTCTATAAACAAGCAGAAAGCCAGCTATTTCAATTGTATTATACGTGCTTTTGTAACCATGATAAATTCAAAAATAAATAAAAAAATATTATGTAAATTTTTTTTAATAAAGTTCTACTGTGTCAAAAAATGCTACACAGCTGAATAAAGTTAAAATCTTTCGACGTTTTCATGGTTCCCATCAGATGGCAATTTAAAATTCATTATTTCATATATAAATAAATTAATAAAAAATACAGTTATGTACATATTTTTAAAATAAATTATTTACTCTGTAAAAAAATGCTACACGTAAAAGAAGGACATCTGGAGGCAGATTGGGGAAATCGCTCTCGCACGCATTTTAGCATTGAAACGGAGCAGCATGCTCAGGCCTTGTTAATCTCGTAGGCCTCGACGAGAGAGAGGCAAGGCCACAAGTCAAGGCGTTCTAAAAAAAGAGCATCGCATCAGCGGACGGAATTCTGGGATCCCACAATTCCACGCGCGAAGCTAGTTAAACTGTCTCAAGAAGGTTTGGGAAACTCGCTTAATCTGAGACAGTTTCTAACGCCTGAAACCGGTTTTGTTTAAACCAGTTGTGTACGCACTTGAAAATCGGAACTAGTTCGGCAATCTAAACTAGTTTGGAAATGCTAGTGCGGATGAGGTATTAGGCTCGCGGGAGCAGCAGCCCTATGGAAGATCTCCAGCGCTCAAGATCTTCCGCCATCAGGCGCATGTCCTCAATGTTAGCACCCAAAGTGACTCAAACCCAGATTCTCCATGTAGTCTAGCCACTTGGTTTTAGGCCGACCCCTTGGCCTCTTACCCACCAGCTTGGAAAATAGCAACTGCTTAAGAACACCAGTTTGCGGCAAACGTATCACGTGGTCATACAAACGCAACTGAGAGTGGTGGGTCAACACGTATAGACTCTATACTTCTCAGGAATCTCATTTCGACTGCTTGCACCCGCGATCGCACTCTTTCGGTCATTATCCAAGACTCATGACCATAGGTGAGAATGGGGACAAAGATAGTATTGAAAAGAGAGCTTGGCTTTGTTTCCCAGCTCACGTTTTGTTACCAGGGATTGCCACAGTTCACGTCTGACACAGCTTGCTGCACCGATTCGAGCATCTCTATCCTGCTGCCCATCACTCGTGAATGGGGCTCCCCTAACATGGAGCAGGTGTCTTGAAAGGACCAGAACCTCGGGTGTCTTAGCCACACTGATCTTCATCCCAACCTTTTCACCGTTGGCTGCAAACCGATCTAGTGCATGCTGAAGGTTGGTGGTGAAGGCTCAAGGAGAACATGGTCGTCAGCAAAGAGCAACCTCTCTATCAAGCAGTCGCCCACACAAATACGCTCATCGTCTCGGCTGCCCCTGTGTATCCTGTCCATAAAGATAATGAACAAGAGGGGCGACAGTACGCACCCTTGGCGGAGTCCAACACCCACGGTGAACGGTCTTGACTTAATGCCATTTATTCGGATGCACATCTCAGAGCTTTCGTAATTCCATGGCTAAAAATTGCACCCCCACAGATATTTTCTGATTGTCACGGAAATATAGAGGAATTGTATGGAATAAAATTAAAATCGTTACAGAGAGGAGATGCTGGTTAGAATAATAACATTTATTAGACGAATAAGTAATAAATAAAAGTAAAGTTAACAATTAAATTTATGAAATAAAAAAGAAACTGAATTCTTCAGGGTTTCCGTAATTCAAATTGAGAATCTTTAATTAATGTCATTTAGCAATTTTTTCTCGCTGAACCGCAGTTATAATGTCACTGAGGATAAATCCAAAAACTGAGTATCTCACACAATGACCAAGAGAGAGCAATCTCTCAGGGAAAGTATAAATTTTGAAAAAATGGTGGTTCAATGCTATCTTAACACTAGTTAGCCTACATGTAAAAATAATATTTCCTTACTTTCAATCAGAATACACGAAACGCTATGCAATAAAATAATGATACAACCCCGTCAGAACCGGATTTAGACATGGTCTTATGTACCGTAGCCCAGGGTCCCCTTTAATTTCCCCATTCAATATTCCTGCATTCGTCCCCCCCCCCCTTCAATTACAAGCTATTGATTAGCCCAGAGCCCCTAAAGTTAATGGTCCGCCCCTGGTCACACTCACTCACATAGGCGGGAAGGAAGGCCTTGACAATGCGCATCTTGTGCACTATCAGTCGCATTTAACCAATACCACCTATATTAAAGGCCTGGTCACTGAAACGTCAAACATTGTTATATCACCTCAGTAGATGTGACTTTTAAATTAAAAGAAAAAAATATCACTTTTTGCTCTAATTTCAATTTTTTTTTGTTTTTTAATTTCCAGACTCTAGGGTCCAATTTTTTGCTATTTTTTACGTAGAGGGTATGCCAGTTTATAAAAATAAATAATAAAACTTGAACCAACTTGCATGTAGATGCTTTCACTAAGTGTTCCCAACTTTGAAGCACGTTAATTAAAAAAAGTTCTATGGAAGTTATCCTGCAAATTATTTTAATAACTTGTACGTCTTTTTAACTATCCAAAACGGTAAAATACTCTCAGTTAAGTAGGCAAATCAAACACAAAATGACAAAGAAAGCGGTCCCAGACCGCAAAGAGTAAATGTTTATTTAAAAGTCACATATCTAGAAAACGGTTAACTTTAGGATAGTAGGTTATAGGTCAAATCTATAGGTAACGACCTAAATAATAACGTCTTTAAATATCCAAGTCGACTTTCCCTGTATATAAAATATGTATACAATGCAATCAAGAAGTAACGACTGCCTGTATTGTTGTTTATTGTTATCGTTGTTAATTGTTGTATGTATAAGGGTCGTACAAATGAAAACACAAATTTGTGTGGGGAAAAAAAAAGACGACGTATAGGATCGTAAGTTTTTGTTTTCAACAATTGCGAAACCCTACGTGCAAATTGAACAATAGGTTACAAGTGTTGCATCACGTGAGAAAGAATGATAGCTCGCGCTTCGAAGCTCTGCGAGTGATCGCTTCGACCAAACAACAAACCCCCGAAAAAATCAAAAGCAGTCGCAAACAGCACGGGGAAGGTGATGTTGATCGCAAAGGCCCGGTTTTATTGGACTTTCTTGAAAAAGGCACCAAAGTTAACGCAGCACGATATGGGGAAATATTGAAGGCACTGCGCGCGACCATCAAATGCAAGAGTCCTGGACTTCTTACAGAAGGAGTACTTCTTCTCCACGACAACGCGCGTCCTTACACCTCGAAAGCAACGGTAAACCTCATCAAAAGGCTTAACTGGGAAGCAATGCAGCATCCACCTTACAGCCCTGACTTATCCCCATGTGAATTTCACGTGTTTGGGGATCTCAAGAAACATCTGAAAGGCCGCAGGTTTCAGTCGGACGATGAAGTGAAGGAAGAGGTTTTGGAATGGTTCCACACGCAACCGAAAGACTTCTTCCATAAAGGAATTACACGCCTTGTTACACAGTGGGATAAATGCCTTAACGCATTTGGGGAGTATTTTTAAATTCCTTGTATACACTTTGGATAAAAAAAAGTGCAGTAAAAAGTAAAAAATTTAATTTTTAAAAAAAGATAAAATACTATTTTCTTTTTAAAATTTAATATTAAACGCGCCACCACACTTTTACCTTGTTTTTTTAAATTAAATATTTTACTTTTTACTGCACTTTTTAAGGTGAAAGTGTGTGCTTTAAAATTTTTATTTTATATTTTGTTTATTGGTGGTATTGATTTAACCCACTTACCCTGATCCACTACCGATCCAGCAATAGTGGTCTTCTTGTAGCGTCTCGCCGATGAAATAAGTCCGCGTTGCCTATGTTGGATCGGGATTATCGAGCGTTGGTTATTGTCGACCACACGGACCCCTTTTTATAGCGAAATCTTTCGTAGTCAATTCGTTCACACGGTGTAAGATGAATGTTGAATCTCAAATGCTTTCCCGCTGTCGAAAACTGCACTCAACGTCTTTTGATTACCGTTGAGGACAGGTCTGCTGCCTTTAATTCGAGGAGACTTGCTGCTTATGCTTCCCATTGCTCAAGTCGATATTCGACTTTGTACTTTGCAAAGCATTAATAATTTTTCTGTTAAAATTTTGATGGGAAATTATACTAGGTCTTTCGATCGCATACCTCAGAAACATTAGTGACGAACGACCACGACTGAAAAGATGTTTTCCTTGGAGTTTCCGGTGGTACTTCTCGAACTGGTTCCATGGTAAAATCTCTAGCCCGTCTGAGATTTGTTCGCTTGACTTGAAATTTTTATCCCCGGCTGGCTCGGATGAATTTGCATCGGGTTCAAGTAACCACGGCAAGCCGGAAAACCAGCTGAATACAGTGGCGGGGATTGCTTCTCACTGCCGTAAATAGTCGGTCGACTTTGATCCAGTTTTTTTCCTGCACCTCCTGTTTACCTCATCATAATTTTCATCCTATTCGTTACTCTGTGACGTTTCACGTGTTATTTATTTATTTATTTTTGCTTGTAGGTATCATAAAAGTGAACTTTTATGAATAAACACCAATAGACGGAATTGTGGTCTTTTAAAACGGGTGTTCTTTGGAAGTGATTTGCATGTAGGCAGATAAATTTCAGGAATTCTTCTGGTAACTGATTTTATAATAGAGTTATGGGTGTTTTCTAAATTTGAATAAATAAGATTTGACTTGATGGGATACTGAATAGGGGAGAGTGTTAGTGTGAAACGGAAATGAGGAATATTATGATTTGAAGGTGAGTTAGGATAATTTCGGTATTTTACATATTTGATGAGGTGATGCTAATAGCTTTTGCATATGGAGAGTCTTTCATGAGTTTGAGGAAGTGTTGAATGGGAAATCTTCGATTTTACTGGATTTTATTCAATTTTTTTTGAGTTTTTGTGTTGAAAGTAAGGCCGGATGTGGCGAGGTTATTTATTATAGCATCAATAAGGAGGGGGTGTGAGACAGTCTTCTTTACTTGCAGAGTGTGGTGGTGGAGCAGTGAGCCCTTACTCCAAAGCCAAAACTAGTGTTGTTGTATCCTCGTCGCCTTGTGCCCTTGGTCGTCCTCGTTCTGCATTAACATTCCCTGTAGCCTCGAATCTTTGAATAATGTGACGCATTGTTTGACGAGATGGATGGCGTTCGTTAGGGTATCTGTCTCGATACAACCTAACTGCAGCATGTAGGTTTCTCCTTGCCTCTCCGCAGCAGAAGATCACGTTGACCATTTCCGGAACAGTGTAACTTGCCATCCTGGAATTGTTCTGTCTTCTGTGTAAATGAAACAGGCCTTTTATTTGCTTTTCCGCATGAAAGTGAATGTGAGTATGGTAATTTATGTTAATTTTTTTATTTGCATGCTTTACATGGTGGAAATTTCAACATTCAGTTTTCCTTGTGCAGTGTGACTGTTTGTAAGCTACAAACAATTCACCACGTGATTGTGGGTGATTGGTTGGTCCGATTTGGATGATTTTTTTTGTTTGTTTGTTTTTTTATGCTGAACAAGTTTGCAGTTGGGTTTTTTTCTCTATCCCTTACGGTTTTTGAGATAAATTTTGAATGTGTCCTAATTTGCATATTTGGGATGATGAAAAGTGCACCATGAGATAGGCCACCCACAACTTCCTATTCATTGGATTCATCAAAATTGACATATCTGCTTCGGTTCAAAAAATAAAAGGGGGTTCAAGACTTTTGTATTCACCCTGTGTAATCCAGCGTGAAAAAGCTAATGCAAGAAAGCGCAAGTTTTTATATCAAATGACTGCTGAGCAAAGAGAGATGAAAAGCAAAAAAGACAGAGAATACTACCAAAGGAAGACGACTGAAAAGAAAATTAAGTCTATAAGTGATATGTCTGAAAGAGAGAAGAGACAGCAGAGAAAGTTATGGAGAAAAAATTCACAAAAATATAGGCAAAAGAAAAGGATGCTGAAAAACATATAATAAACAAACGTGCTCCAGATTCGGAAACGAAAGCGTTAATGATCGTGGTTCCTGGGCATCGCGGAGAAACTTAGGGAGAAAATCTGTGAAAAAAGATAAAGCTGAGGCGTATAGAATTATAAGAAAACAGAAAAAACAAATATTTATCACAAATTCTGCAACGAAAAATAGAAAGTTTACGAAAAATACTTGAGAGAATCAAGAGGCGGGCAGAGAGAGAGGAGCAAAGAAAAATATCGATCCACCTAAGAAAAACATCAACGAATTAGTATAAGACTATTCTGTTACTACTGAAGTACGAAAGAAACTCTTGTTCGGCGAGGTTTTAGCATCCCAGCTAAAAGAAAACTGTGATAACTTTCCGAAAAATTCCAAAGAAAGGGAGGTGTTTCAAAAATGCGTGAGCGGCAACCGTATTAAAAAGTATCGTTTGTCTAAAATGGCCAAACCTTTTTTGAAAAAAATACAAGAATAATGAAAATATTCTAGTTTCTAATAGGAAGCCTCCAACTTTCCTGATTACTAATTGTATTCGTGAGAAAATTCAATTATTTTTTGAAAAAGATGATATCAGTAGAGTGTGTCACGGTAAAAAAGACTGTCTCAAAGGAGGGGAAAAGAAGCGTTTGCTTTTAGACACCGTAAAGAATTTACACTCTAAATTTGTCGTAATTTGTCGAGACGGGAATTAAAATATCTTATGCCACTCTTCTGCGACAAAAGCCGTTTTGAATTATGTATCCGAAATTAAAAGATCGAGAGACTTGTTTATGTGTAAGGCATGAAAGTTTTGAATTTAAACGTAATAAACTGAACAGACTGGGGAAGGTGACATATAATTCTACATCTGAATTGATTAAAGCATACAGCTGTGACGTTACCTCTTACGATTGTATGTTTGGTTCATGTGCCACTTGCGGAGAAATCGAAATGGACCTTGGTGACATTGAAGATGCAATTGATTATTTCCAGTGGCAAGTGACAAAGGAAGATAAAGTCATAAAAGGAGAGAAGAAAGTTATTAACATTACTAAAAAAGTTACTGTTACAAGCTCAGTGAAAGATTTTTAAAAAATCATTAATTTAGAGAAATTTTTGATATGAAAAAACATCTTTATGGAATGAACGAAAATTTGAAAGCAAAAAGAGAAAATTTAGACGTCACAAAGATCATGATTCAAATTGATTTTGTTGAAAATTATATGACTAAATATGGGAAAGAAATACAATCTACACATTTTGGAGCATCTAAAGCCCAGCTTACAATTCACACAGGCGTCTTTTACACCAAAAATATTGATTCGGTACTGACTGCTTCATTTGCTACTGTGAGCAATATTCTAGACCATCAGGCCCCTGCTGTGTGAGCCCATATGAAGCCTATACTGCAAAAAATTTTAAGCACTAGAGAACATGTGCGAAGTTTACACATCTTCTCAGACGGCCCAACATCTCAATACCGCAACCGTACCAACATTTATTTATGAATCAAAACTCTAATCGACCATTTTCCACAAATAACTTGGACTTACAGCGAAACAGAACACGGCAAAGGGCCTATGGATGGTGTAGGTGGTATATTAAAAAAAAACTGCTGATGATTATATTTTGAAGGGGAAAGACATTAAAACAGCTGCCGATTTTGTCAACTTATTAAAAAATTCAAGAGTTTTTCTTCTGGAAATTACCGATGATGAAATCGTGGCCACGAAGAAATTAGTCCCTGAAAAGTTAGATGCCATACCCGGTATCATGAATTTAACAAAAATCATCTGGCAGAAAACATCGAGTGTATCGATATTTTTATATCGACTTGCTAAATTACTGAAAGAAATAAAACTGAAAGCATTTTCAATCGAGGAAAGGAAAACAAGAATCTCCAACGCCAGAGTTAATGAGAAAAACTAATAGGGAAAGCATTTATCAAGCTGTATATGGATCAAGTAGCTCAGATAAGAACTCGCAGACGCATTCGCATTGACTCCATGGACATAAGAACGACGATGCTGCTGGTACATCCTATGGTCATAATAAGGAAAATTTGCATCCAAATTGGATTTTCTCTAAGACATTTTTGCTTATAAATGTATCGAAAAAGAATTCAAATGCCATGTACAGATACGCTGCCATTGCAGACTCCATAGTTGATGAAGATACGCTGGTGAGATAAAAGTTACCTTTTTACATTGCCAGCGTAACTCTGCAAAAATATTCAAAATTGACCATAAGGACGTTTCCTATGTTGCCTATGAGCAAATAGTAAAAATTTTACCGACACCTCAGCTGCAGAAAAAAGGCAGTCGTGGCTGTTATTGTTTTGAAGAAGATATCGATATATTTGAGAAGTAAAGAAGGGTTGTGATTTTTTATTTTTTATTTTCTTATAACATTGAATTGATATGTTATTCAATAAAATATGGTGCAATTGACAAAAAGTTATAATCCTTGAATTACAATAAAATTTAATACTGTTGAAAAAGTTTTCTTTGTGTTAATTGTAAAGTGTGATCGTAATCATCATTCAGGGAATGCGACCGTCATTTCCGGGAACGTCAAAACAAGGGAAAAAATAAATCAATATTAGCTTACTTATGTTAAATTGTTTGTACATAAATAAATAAATATACATTATCAACTCATTGCCTCATAACCTGATTTGAATATACAGGCTTATAAAAAAAAAATAAAGTTTCGTTTGTGAATTCACACCCAACACGATATCACGACAGATACTTGTAAAAATCCATATATGAATGTTTAAATATCTTGATCAAAAATATTATCTAATTAAGAATTGTGTTTTGTTTTACTTTTTTAAAAGAAATAATAAGATAAATTAATTACATCATATTTCATATAATTTCAAAAAACATTCCCGAAATGATAATATTTACTTCCACTTCTGTTATTTTATGCCAATTAACTAAAAAATAAACAGGTTTTTTTGCGTGCCCCTTTCAGAACCATTTTAAAACACAATGCACTGTCTATGTAAATTATAAACTAATTTTCTATATGCAAGTTTATTTTTTCGAAAACTGAAAATGCTCACCTCTTTGATTTTGAGCCTCATATATAAAATTTGATTATTTAGATTTTCTTTTAAGATAATATCATTAGAAGTTAAGTTTTTCTTTTTTCCCTATAAATAGATTTCTTGAAATAAAGATTTTTATATTTTCATTCCAACATTTTATTTGCTTATTTCAATTTGAAGTAATTCACTTTTGATACAATTTTATATTTTAGAACCCGACTCTCTTGCTATTGATTATCTGGTGGAGAATTTATTGTGGGAATTGTCGTAACTGAACTAGTGGGGTAATAATGGTGATCAACTGGCAGAGGTCACAACTCATCATAATTATCAGACTATTCTCACAAAATCCGAACGTTATAAATCCACAATAAAACAATTTATTATACTGTCACGTGGAAAAAGACAGAAAAATGTAACGGTGCTTAAGTAAAATAGAAATAATTTAATTGAGAGTTCTTACAAATCAAAAGAATTACATCACTGGATCACACTTGTCAGTTTAAATGAGATCCATTAGAAATCTATATATAAGGCATGTTCAAATGGAAGTGATTCGAGCTGTAGCGCACGAGCACGTGAGTGCGCAGACACGAGGCAAACGGATGATGGTCGACGTATCGTCTGCTTGTTCTGATAAGCACTGCTGTGGAATGTTACGTTAGGCTTATGCTCGTATTTCGTTTGTGTTACTATTGAATTTCCGTCCAAAACTGACCAACGAGCGGTGATAATGTTTCTGACACCTGAGGACGTTCCGCCAGTTGACATTCAGGCTCGAATGTTAAATGTTTATGGAGAAGCATGTATCTCGAAAGCAACCGTGGTGCGTTGGGTCAAAATGTTCCATGATGGCCATGTGGAAACTACTGATAAACCATGTCCGGACCAAGCAAACGTGGTCGTCACCGATCAATTGAAGACAGATATGGATAAGTCAATTCGTGAGGACAGGCGGATCAGCATACGGTCACTTGCGAAGGATCACAACGTCAGTATTGGTTCCGCATATGCTATAGTGCAAGGTCTGCTGTCAGTGGGTACTCCGGAATGCTCACGGAAGAGCACAAAGGGCTGCGTTTCGGCTGTTGTTTGGATCATCTAGAACGTTACAGTCGTGAGGGGGAAGCGTTTTTGAAGAAGATTATCGCGGTAGATGAGACCTGGAGCCATTATTGGGAACCCTCCGGGAAGGTATCCACAATGCAGTGGAAGCATCCATCGTCACCACGACCCAAAAAATTCAAGTCGCAAAGTTCGGCCGGGAAGGTTATGCTTACGTATTTCTTTGATTCCGACGATACTCTGCTTTTGGAGTTTATGGAACCCAAAACCCGTATTAATGCTATCGCATACACCAAGACACTGCAGAACTTGCGTCAAGCTTAAAAAACAAGCGTCTTGGTAAGCTCAGTGATTTGGTGATCCTCCTCCAGGACAATGCTAGGCCATATGTTGCGAGACTGATGCAGGAAGCAATAACCAAAATGCGATGGCAAGTTCCGCCATACCCTCCTTATAGCCCGGACCTCTCACCATGTGATTTTCATGTGTTTGGTCCTTTAAAGAAGGCATTGAATGGTCGACGATTCGCCAATGATGAGAAGGTTAAGGACGCTATTCGGGCATGGTTCAAAGAGCAGCAGAAAGCAGACTCTTTTGCGGACGGTATTAGCCGATTGATGCCCCAGTGGGAGTCTTGTATTGCGGCAGGTGGAGCTTTTTTAGGACTGCGCGTCTATAATAGTGACTATAAGATGTTCTTCTTTCTTATAAACAAAGGTAAATATTAATACTTTCATTTAATCCGTCTCAGTGCCCTTTGAATCATTTTCATCTGAACATGCCTTATATACGTATAAAAGAGGGCATCCATTGACTGACTCATCATCGCACAGAAAAATCTACTGGGACCACTGATTCGAAACTCGGTGGGATCATAGGACCGATAGCGTAGGAGCGTGCTAAGACGGGCTTTTTCGAAATTCGGAAGCAACCCACTTTACTCTCCCCATATCTCTAAAATGGGGGAGTTCCGACTACATGTTCATAGGGACAAAATACATCACTGTATCATGATCTATTATGTGTACCATTATCCACCATTTGTTTTTCGTCAATCTTTATGTATAGACATTTTAAGAGACAGTTAATGGAATATTATTTTTTTTCATTAAGATACTAAAACCAACAGACCCTCTTGACGAGATCCTTACTTAACGAATGGAGATTATCCTCCCTGACTTTTGTTTGTGACATTGTCTACTGTGACTATTCAACTACTGATATTGTTTACATCTTTTATCCCTTTATTCCACCGGAATGCTTGTTAATAATAATAATAATAATAATAATAATAATAATAATAAAGAGAGCTAGAATAGAATAGAAGAAGTAGAAGATAGAATATAGATAGATTTTCAATGATAAATTCGTTAATTTTTTTGGAAATAGAGATTTTTTTTTCTCTGATTACTGTTGCATTCCCTTTATCTGCTTTTACGAAGATCACTAAAACACATACTGATGCCGCTTTTTATAATTTATAATAATCCTCCAACCAAGCCTTGGTCCAAATTCAAAACAAAAAAATAAGAAAACAACTAAAAGAAGAAAGAAAGAAAGAAAGAAAGAAAGAAACAAAGAAGGAAAGAAAGAAGGAAAGAAAAAGAAGAATCCGTGCAATAACGCGGTCTGCAGCCCGCGCAGAAATGGGGAACATTAATTATAATCTGTAATCTATTATTTACCCGGTATGTAAATAACCTGTAAAATAAATATAAAATTTAATCTTATAATTTTTTTAGTTATGCAATAAGTGCAAAAACCATAATAATAAAGTAAACAAAAGCTTAAGAAAATCAGAGGTTAATACAACAACACTCGCGCGCTTTCCCATCGTTTTATATCCCATTGTTCGGAGTTCACCTGAGGTAATGCAACACCAAGACGATCAGCAAAATACAGGTTGAGTCAAAAGTCGCAGTACACCCTGTTTTTTCGAAAACGTTGCAGGAATTGGGAAATCTGAATATTCCAATAATGTCTTTTACGGTATGTACCGAACATGGCCGCCATCTTGAAATCGGCCATCTTGAATCTAAGTCAATATTTTTAAATGGAAAGGGGGTCGTGTGATATATCAAATAACATCAGCATTTTCTGACAATTTCATTCCTGTAATTGAAGAAGCAGTTATGGTTCAAAAGTTACAACACATTTTTTTTCATTTTGTAGCAGGTAACTGAAGATGACTTTGACCACGGAGGAGAGAATTGAGGTCATTTTGATGTCTGGAGAACGAAGTTTCCGTGTCATAGATGCAGATTTTAACAACGGGCACCCAGAAAGACTTCCAATTTCACACAACACTGTCAGGTGCTTAATTAAGAAATTCCCAGAAACTGGGACTGTGGTTGACAAGGCACGGAGTGACCGTCCAATAAATGCTACTGACGAGACAACCTCAACAATGGTTTTGGCATCCTTCGTTAAGAGCCCACGACGTTTGTTAGCAGAATGTGGAATCAGCCAGTCATCGATCGTACGAATCCTTTATGCTCATCAATGGCATCCATTCAAGATTCAGATACTCCAGCACCTAGCAGAGGATGACCCAGACAGACGTATGCAGTTTTGCACGTGGGCCCTAGAGTAACATCGACAAGATCCCTCTTTTGCACAAAGTATCTTGTTCAGTGGTTAGATGTTCAATTTCCTGGTCATTGAATTGGCCGACGTGGTGCTGTGGAATGGCCACCCAGATCACCTGATCTCACACCACTTGACTTTTATCTGTGGGGTCATTTAAAGCAACTCGTATATGCAGAGAAAATCAGAAACAGACACCATCTCCAACAACGCACTGAAGAAGCGTGTGCCAGCATTTCTGCGGAAATCCTTTTGCGAGTGCATGACGATTGGATTCAGCGCCTTCAAATGTGTCTTGACCAAGAGGGACAC
>JAHWFO010008089.1:4734811-4760588 GCA_023313115.1 Rhysida immarginata | reverse complement strand
TTACAACATCGGGTTTCGGGAAATCATGTACAAAGTAATTAAATAGCACAGGCCCGAGGACAGAACCCTGAGGGACACCGGCCTTTACAACACGGGGCGTGGAAAGATTTTCTCCAACTGTGGCTTGATAGGGTCTACCGTCAAGAAAGGATTTCACCAACAAAATCAAATCGGCAGGGAACCCGTCTCTGATCATTTTGTAGACAAGGCCCTCATGCCACGCCTGGTCAAAAGCTTTACTGACATCGAGAAATACCACCCCACAGTACCTGGAGAGGTTCAGGGGGGTGCTCAGGTCTTCAACGAGCCTCCATATCTGCATCGGACAAGAGTGGGCAGCACGAAAGCCAAACTGCTCTTCCCGAAAAAGGTCATTTGCTAGACAGTGGTCTTGGAATCTGACGAGAATCGTTTCCTCCAACACTTTGGACATCGTGGGTAGCAGGCTAATAAGTCGGTAATTCGCCGGAATCGCAGGATTTTGCCCCTGCTTGGGGATACTCAACACAATAGATTGCTTCCAAGCCACAGGGAAGTAAGAAAATTTCCAGCAGACGTTAATGATATTAGTGAATCTGCAATGACTTGGGCCTTGTCCTGATCAGTTTGGACATAGTCACCTTGTGGAGTACTTAGTGGAGGAAGCGTAAGATTCTTCTTCTTCTGTAAAGCTCTGACCATACTCCAAATGGAATTGTCGCGAGCCGACAAGCTTTTGAGTTTTTCATTCCATCTAGCGTCGCGAAGCTCTTTTATGTCCTCTTGAACTCTTCGCACTAACCTGTTGAATAAATATTGAGAATTGTAATAATTTTAGTTTTAACAAATGCCATGGATATATTAATATATGTTCCATGATTTGTATTAAATATTTTTTTTACTTCATGTCTTACTCAACAATGTTACCTAGGGTTATCAATTGTTGATTTAGCAGCTTGGTTTTGAGCCAGGGTTCACGATAGCGTTGCCATAGTCTACGGGTCCTGTTTCTTTCAGCAATTAGGCGTTAGATTCCAGGAGTGAGTTGGATTAGATGAGAAGGTTTATTCTCCGATGGATACTTACTAGCTTCTATGGCACTGTTAATACATCTGGTGATATCATCAACAAGTTGATCGATGTCCTCTGTACAGTAAGCAACGTCGGGATGGTAGCCATAGTCTTTAAGAATATCTTTTAGAGCTTCCAGTCTTGATGATGTACGAGTTCCTCTCGGAAATTTATGTCAACATTGTCAAAGTTCAACGCCACAGGCTTGTGGTCAGAAGAAAGGTCATCAATCGTGAAGATATTGTACGGTTTGAAGAAACCCTTCAAGAGCGAGATGTCCAAAACGTCACTACTAGGGGAGTGGTCGCAGTAGTAGGTGTCCTCCACAGGTCCAGCAGCGAAGATATCATCTCTACCTTGTATGTACCTATAGAGAATCATGCCGTTGTAATTCTGCGTTCTGGAGTTCCAGCTTGGATGTTTGGCATTTAGGTCACCAGCCAGGACGACTGGAGTGTCACCACTGAGAAGCTCATCAAGCTCGCAAATGTCAAGATAATGTTTAGGTGAATTGTAGAGCGCCACGAACTTCACTTCACCACAGGACACGTCATTGATAATGATGGAGGCCGATTCCATACCTGCATAAGACTTGGATACTAATTCTTGGTGTTGAATTCCCTTCTTAATGATGATCGCAGCGCCCCCAGACGCACATCTTGCAGCATTTGAAGCCATTCGATCCTTACGGTACACACAATAGCCAGGTAGCTTGAAGTCTTCGCTTGGTTTGAGGTGAGTTTCACAGAGGAAAGCAACGTCGATTTCTCGCTTTATCAGAAAGTTGTGAAACTCGATACGCTTTCGGGGAATGCCCCTAGCGTTCCATATCACGCACCGAAGTTCACCTTTGTTGATTACAGTATAACGTTGTGCAGCCATACTAAAATTAGTTGGTCGTAAGGAGCCCACTCAACTGTGGGTAAGTTTTGCCTAGATTAGAAAACAGATGAAAGATACGTCCTAATTGTTTATACATACCTGGTAGGTCGTTGATGTTGAGGCCTTTATCTTCCGGCGTGGACACAGCGGCAGCATAGGATTTGCCTGCTGTCACTTTAGAACTAGACATCATTTGAACCTTATTTTGGACATTTCATGTAGCTTGATGTGTGCTGTCCACCACATCTGATGCACTTTGGGGGGTCTTGTCCTTTGATCTTGGGGCAATCTCTTGACTGGTGCCCCTCAGCACATTTATTACAACGAGATCTTCCCTGCAGCCCATGGATACGTGTCCGAAGCGCAGGCAGTTGTAACACTGTAGTGGCTTCTTGTTCCCTCGAAAGGCCTCCACTGAAACTGCCAGCGGCTCAATACGTGTTATGTTTTTCAATGACTGGTTGTGTTCGGTGTTCGGGAGTAGAACCAAAACCATCGACATATCAATGGATCCTTTGGCTTTCCTCAATCGAATAACTTTTCCGGGAAGTAGTTGGCTCTTTTTAGGTCTTCTTGGAAGTCATCGAGGTCATACGTAACATCCACATTACGAATTACGTATTTCAAAACCTTCTCCGACTTCAGTTGATGATGCTGAATTTTTAAAATATTATCAGACTTAATTCCAGAGACTAACCTGTTGTATGTTTCTTCATCTTCACATTTAACTTTGACGGTTTCAGCTCTGCCCGTATGAACGGTGATCTTTTCCACTGGAACATGCTTCTCGAGCTCAGTTAAAATCGTCTTAAACGGGACGCCATGAGTCCGCACGATAATTGGCGGTACATACCTCTTCGTGATCCTATGGTCTTTATTAGCAGAGCGACCTTGTACATTCTTCGGATTCCTCATTCTAGTCGCGCTGACGACTTCTTCGTTTACTCTGGAAACGGCCTTTAGGTTATCGATCCTCGTGCCTTTTCTGAATTTAATATTAGCAACACCAATCCAAGGACTGCTATCCACTTCTTCATCGGTTCCATCAGAGTGACTTCAAAGAGGTGAGACAAAATATCACAATTTAAAAAAGTAGTTGGGTGTGTGATCCCTTCCGCACTCCAATGCATCCGTGAAAAGGATTTTCAGCCATTTAAGAAGGACAAAAACTGACGTTAGAAACAGCCTAAAGTCAACTAGTCTTGTTAGTTTACTTCATACCAAAAACGGCCTTAACAGGAAAGGTATTGCTAGTCATCAGTTACAAATAGATAAGCAGCTCCAGGTAGATTTACAAAGAGTGAAATCAAATGCCACTGATAAAAAAAAACTAAAGACATCATCTTAACACAATTTCAACAGTTGTAGATGTAATTTAGCTAGTTGTCGTTTTTTCTTCAAATGTATATGTTTTCAAAATATGTTAGTAAATAAGTCAATAAATATATATCTGCTATCTCACTGGTATTTAATTTTTTTAAGCGTAGGTCTATAAAGAATAGTGATGTCCGTTGGATCCGGATTTCGGATCCTTTCGCTGGATGCGTATAAAGACTAATTAGGACTTAAGAGGACTAGGCTATCACTTAATAAAAGCTTTTATAAACTGCTTTCAGAAAAAGTTTGCATATACACAATTTCCTGATATAGGATCCGAATTTCGAGCAGAATTATCCGGATCTTGACTCTTGACATCACTAATAAAGAACAACCAAGAGCTCTCCCCCCCCCCCCCCCCCCTTCGTTATGTGCTTGGAACAACGGGTGTGGGGGGTGGAGCAATTCTCTTTATAATTTTTTCTGCTCGAAAATGTTCTTGTTTTAAAGGAGTATTGTCTATTCAGTAGCTTTATTTTGAATCAGGACATTTATCTCATGTATTTATAGTTTAAAAATCTAAAGTAATTTTTAGGGTAATAGTGATTGAATTTTAAGGTAATTCTCTCAAATCTAGAGTAAAATCTGAGGTAATTAAGTTTGCCACTAGCGGGAGCGCTGCACTGAACACACAACTTCAGGAACAAAATAAGAGGCACGGCTAGTCACCGGATGGGCGATCATCAGTGTGATACGCTCTCCACCCCCCCCCCCCTGACTGCTGCGACTATCTTACAGCAGTCGTTAATCCAGGTCCTTCCAGGGACCTAACTCGTCGGCCTCTGACCATACAGGCCCTAGATGGACGTATTGGATTACAATCTATGAATAAAATAAATTTTATCGATGGAGGTTAGGTTTATCGATTGAACAAACTCTGCCTCCTGCCTCCATAGGACTGCTGCTCCCAAGACTTTGTTTATGTACTAAAAAATTTTGGAATTTTGAAATGTGACTTCGGATTCTTAAAGACCATCAAAAAGTAGAATTGGATTGTCTCCAAGACCCACCTATTGTCTCTTTGTCTTCATCGATAGAATTGGGTTCAAAACTTTAAAATTTCCACATTTTGAGTGCCTTTATCTCCTAAACGGTTGATCTATTGAAAAAACATCAAAAATAAAACATCTCTGAAATGTTGTGTACAATCTGAAAATTGTGTACAATTTCCACAGGCGCAGTTGGGCCCACAGAGTAAACAGAGCGATCATGCAGCATTAGATGTGTTACCAGCTGCGTCGCCACCGGAAACTCTCGCGCAGCCATCTTTTGGTGGAACCCAGATCGCAAATTCCACGGTACTTTCCATGTGCTTAGGCACGTATTTGAGGGTAGGGAACGGTTTTTTTCTACTTTAGCTAACGTGGAATGAGTGAACAACATGCCAAACTACTGCGTGGCATACGGATGCAACATGAGATCAACAAAAGGTATTTTTCACAGGTAAATCAACATGAGTCATCGTGCGTTATATGGGTCAATCGTGGGTCGTTTTCAACCCATCCCCAAATCGCTGCAAATTATATCACCAGCCTTTCTTTGTGTCCCCAACATTAAAAATGTTTTGTTTTCTAAAAAATGTTTGTTTGATAAAAATATCAAAGAATTTCAGTCATTTTTCAGCAGTATTATCAATGTAAGAAGCTGGTAAATGCTTTCAAAAAGTTCACTTATAGATAAATAATTAAATATACACTGGAGATGTCCTCCAAACATGATGTAATAATTTTTCTATCGAAAAATGGAAGAAAATTTTTGTAATCAATATTTTGCCCACTTCCTGACTACATACAGCTCTGCAGCTTTCCCCAAAGGCGTCTTATAGATGACAATGCATGTTTCAATTCGTAAGTTATTTAATATTTAAGTTTAATATATATGCAGTGCAATCATGACGTAACGACTAACTGTATTATTGTTTGTTATCGTTGTTAATTTAATCGTCAGTGCTAGCCAAGTTGTTGATTGTGGTGAGCATTGTTTATGATTAGCCAGCATAAAGTATTTTAAACGCAAAGCCAACGCAAAGCATAAAGTCTTTTTCGTCGGCTACGTTTAAACGTTTACCCGAAATCAGACGGCAGATTTCTAAGGTTTTTTGGTTTTTGTAGATATCAAATAAAAAGCTTAAGTTTTATAAATAAAGACTAAAATGAATAAAATAAAATATATAAAATAAAAATTTTAAAGCATACTCTTTCACCTTAAAAAGTTCAGAAAAAAGCAAAAAATCGAATTTTTTTTAAAAAAAGAGAAATGTGTGGTGGCGCGTTTAATATTAAATTTTAAAAAGAAAATACTACATAATAAACGCGCCACCACATTTATTATTTAAATTCGATTTTTTGCTTTTTGCTGAACTTTTTAAGGTGAAAGTGTGTGCTTTAAAATTTTTATTTTGTATATGTTATTTTATTTTAAATTTAGTTGAAATTGAGAAAATGTAAGGCCATGTAGCAGTTGAACATTAATTTTCATTTCCTATGAAATTGATGAATGTTACCTAAAAAAATCACTTTTTTGTGCATCAATGAAACAAAGTTTTGGGAAAATATAAAAATTTCACATGAAAATCAACGCATACCATGTAAATAGCGGATTATTCGCTGTTTTGGTATGGCTTCTACAGTGTAAAACGCGGCATCGTCCCACCACAAGATGGCTGCCAAGAGGCGACGCGCTTTCGAGGCCATAAGCGCTCTGTTTACTCTGTGGTTGGGCCGATTGTACATGCACGCCACTTTTCAATAGAGTTCCCGCCCTACCGGGAGATAGAAACTTTAGCTCCATTTTAACAATGGAGCTCGATGACCATGAATATCTATAGACCGTGATGACAAGCCATCCTATTTAGAGCTAGCATTGTTATGGTGTTTTTGACTATGAATATCAATAGTGGAAAATGTGATCAGGAATTCAACAACCATAGAAACCTAGGAGAATTAATACAAAAGAGGCGCTCTCCTATTCACTGGCTCATTGTAGAGTTGAAGCCATATCCGCCATATTAGTAGACCCCTGCATGGCTGTTATCTACATGAGCAACGTGTAAATATTGCATTATTACGCTAAAATTGAACAGCAAGGCATGATTGTTTGTCTCTTATAGCAAGAAATTTATGAAATAGTTAATCTGTACAGGCTTGGGGTCTTCCAATATGGCCGACGCCTCAACAATAGGCTTCAAGATTATGTTGTCATGCCATCTCTTGTTATTAAACCTCCTTGATAGAAACAAACAAGATTTGTCATTTGTGTTGGACTTTAATATTATGAAATGGAACACATCTTTTAATGTTGATATCGGTTATCAAAAACACCATAACTCGTGGGCTTTAGTTCAGTAAACATACTCAAATTTGAATAAATATTGTTCTATCGTTATTCAAACTAAAAAACAATTATAACCAATCATCATAATTTCGCCGAGACATGTAATTAATTCGCACTACGAATGCAATCCAGGGCTCTCTCCTGGGCCTGCACTGTTCAATTTTTTCATCCATGACTTCCCAACTTTTACTAAGTGCAAACTATACCTGTTCGCTGACGACGCGGCCATCATGACTACTGATTGCATGTGACTACAATTTGTAAGACGAGATGGAAGGAACCCCAAACTATCCAGAACACTTCCCTAAGGATTATTGCACAACTGGATCGGAGAACTGCTCGCAATTACTCCATTTATAATGACCTCAATATGATCTATGTTGGGAAATATGTTCAAGAGCTCATGGAAACCGTGCTGCCTATTATGGTAAATCATAATAATGATCTAGTTTCTGGCATTCTAAAACATTCTCTACATAGAAAAAGGCGCCGTAATCCAAGATATGTCGTTGATCTTACTGAATTTCATAATAATGTCATCTTCCCAGATTATTGAATTTCATAGGTTTTTCGTTTGTGTAGTTTTATTAAGTGACTAGCGGTTCTACCCGGTTTCGCTCGGTAATTTTAAAACGGCAGCAATTTTAAAATAACAGAATTTAGGATTGTAGATCAGCAGATAATCCATAATGATATATTAAAGCCATTCTATGGAGAGTTGAAACCTATTCACGGGAATAAAAGTGATAAGCTGTTCAGGAAAGGATCTAATGATAATGTTAGTTTGGTGTTTCGAAATCTTTTCGAATCATGAGTTTTTAGAAATCTTTTCGAATCATCGTCTTCAGAGAAAAAAAAAAAATTGAGTTTCTGAAACGAACACATAGGCCTTCACTCTTAGAGAGTGGTAAGCCAAAAATGACCGCGGGAGGGGATAATTAATAACTTCAAAACGGCTCATTACAGCCAAACAAGTCATTTACAAAATAAATTCGCCTTAATGAGAGGAGTACGCACATTTTGAGTTTATTGAATTTGGTTCGCTGGTTTGAACGCTACAGCCATTTTTTTAATTTTTAGAAAAACATTAATATCTCAAAAAAGGCTTAACTAATTGATATAAAAAAGACGCTAAGGCACAATTTAGGCTACCCTCTAAGAATGTATAATTTTTGTTTGGTTCTGCTATTTGTCGTTTCAGAGGAGATAGCTGCACAATATTGGTCACATACGTATAGACGGATTTTTTTTTCTTCAAAATTTCAGCATATCTTTTCGAATCATGAGTTTTTAAGTCGTCTTCATCAAAAAAAAAAAAAGAGAGTTTCTTAGAGAGTGGTAGGCCAATAATAGAAACTAAGAATATTGTATTCGCAGCTGTTTGTGCTGTTGTAGACAATGAAGGTTTTTTGAACAGAAATACAAAAAAGAAAGGAAAAATCTCGCGACCTGGACTCGAACTAGGGACTATGCCTTTCGCTGACACTGTTCTTACGAAATGAGCCATTGCGGACATGAACTGCCAAGCTGTTACAATATGTCCATGAAACAACAATTTAGCTCAATCGGCAGAACTGGAATCCCCCTTACCCTGGTGGTTCATGTCCGCGTTAGCTCAATTGGTAAGAGCATTGCTAGCGAAAGGCACAATTTCGGTTCCTGATTCAAGCAATTTTTTCTTTCCTTTTTCTATTTGTATTCATGATATGTTTGAAGAGTTTCTTCAGTAATATTATTATCTTCTCTTTGAGTAGAATTTCATCAATTTATTTGATGGTTTAAGAGTAGGAGGATTCCCGATTTGTGAGCTTGGGGCCTGCTCTGCCGATTGAGCTGATTTGTGGCTTCATGAAGTCCACATGAACATATTCATACAGACTGACGGTTCATGTTCGTGGTAGCTCAATTGGTATGATGGTATTTTTTCCTTCCCTTTTCTATTCAAGATACCTTCATAGTCTACGGCAGCAGAAACAGCTGCGAATACGATATTCTTAACGAATTCAACAATCTCCACCGTTCCATTAAGTGCTCCTTGGAACCAGAGGACAACAAGGGTATTGGTGTCCTAGCCCTCCCATAACCACAGATCCCGGGAACAACAGAATCACTGTACAGAAAAGAATCCACTACAGTGAAAATAATTCGATTAGAACCACCCTTTGCGACACAAACATCAGCCATTAAACCATGGCTTCAGACAAACTCTGACTTACCCACTATCCAGAGATACCAAGAAGAGAGAAATTACCACCACGTTCAAACTGGACAGAATACCTTCCCGAAATCAGTAACCCGGTACATTCTCGATAAGGTCAATACATTACAATCAGGCACAAAGATAACGGACTTCGCCGATTTTACGTATACCCAACCGAGTACCCTCCGAGTTGCCAACTTATACCGTCAGCAAGACATTAGAGTCTCATTTAGGGCCAAGTACAACAACTGATTCGTCCTAAACCCAAGGTAACGAGATAATGAACTGGATGCCTACAAGTATTCCGGAATTTACAGGTTCACTTGCCCGGACTATGACTCCTATTACATATGGTCTACAGTTCGCACTTCTATGAGCGATTGCGAAAACACCGCCGATCTTGGGTCAATAATGATGGCAAGTCTGTCTTGCCGACCATTTGATCAAGAAAAAGCACCGTCTACTGGAAATCAATGAGTGCATGAGGATATTATGGAAAGATAAAGAAAAAGAGAAGGAAATGGAGATAAGGAGGCATCTCGATTGATCACATCAAATTATTGGACACTCAGGTTTCATTCGAAAGAGATAAAATCATTGAATTTCTCAATGGCTTTGGCAAGAAATCCTGACCAGATGACGTCATAACCATTCTCCATTAGGTCCGCGTTTCACTTGTTTTCGACTCCTTATTGTTAATCCACTACTTAGTATTAGCGCTCTACATAAAAAGTAGAGCATGTGCTTCTGTTGTATATAAATTTCGTCAACGCTCTCTCTAATGTTCGCTAACTTTAATATGTAATAGTTTAAAATAAATTCACTTTCTCCAAAATCTATTATCCCAGTCCATTTCAATTTTACTAACATTCATTTAAAGGACATCCTATTTGTTTCAAATTTGTTTTTTTCTTTACTTCACCTCTGTAACTCTTTTGCCTCTGGTGATGGCGCAATACCGAAACGTATAAGATTTATTAAACGGTTTAACGCATCACTCTGCTTGTTCTTATTCCTTACAGCTATTAACTTTTGCTTTGGGTGCAACTTTTTCCATTAAACCGGCGAAAGCATAAATATAGGGTAAGGTAAGGTGTTTGAGGATAGATTCACGTCAAGAAAGAAAACAGAGATATAAGTCGAGATAATAACTTTTATATCGAAACATATAATGAACATACACAAGAAACCTTCTTGTTATATGGCTATTCGATGAATCCACCTTCTGCTTCTATAAGTCAGTGTTGCCAGATCGAAATATCGAAAACCCCCATCATCTGCCTAAAAAAAAAACCCAGACTCCCCCTAGAATTCGTCACAGGGTGTCTAGCAAAACGATTTCGTAAAATTCCTTGACTTTTTCCCGGTTGATCATGTTATTTACCCTGACCATCAGCATAAAAAAAAATCTATCTTGATAGAATATTATTGACATATCCCAATAGACTGTGAGCATCACTTTCCCGGCGAAAAAGGTGTACGAAGCTTCTATTTTTATGCTGGAAGGTACAAAGGGAATCCATCGCTTGGTTCAGACAGCAGCCCAAAGAATTTTATGCTGCTGGTTTTGAGGGGCTTATGAAACAATGGGAAAGTGCCTCATTGTATAGGGAGATTATGTGGAGAAATAAAAGTAGTTTTCAACTCAATACTCTTATTTGTTTCATTTCCATATCCATTTGCACCTTACTTACTGATTTCCCCTCGTACAAGCAAAAGGAGAGCCTACTTGTTACTAAATAAAATACTAAAGCAAATTTTCTGAAAAACATGCAGTGTCCAAAAACTTTTGTCTAGGTAGTGTACGGTATATATATATATATATCCTTCCCAAAACGGGATTATTCGCGATGACATTATTTCTCCTAAGGATTTTGTTCTTCTCGGAAATGGCTTCCCGTAACAGCAATCACGCCATTCCAATTTCCTTCACATAAACGAATGGTATTCAATTGAACATTCGATGTTAAAGCCCTCTGTGTTTGGTAAATTCCCCAAATGTGGAGATCGATGGCTATTACAACCATGAATGACTTCTCTATAGACAAATTTAAATATTTGCTGATATTTTTGAGAAAAAAAAAAAATTTCCTTTACTTGGAAGGAAAGAAATTAAATTACACTATGATCAGCATACGATTAATCCAATCACACGAGAATGAAAATGAGGAAAAACACGGGAAATCAATTAAAAAAACACTCAACTTTTTTCTTCTAAAATTATTTTCAAAGAGAATAAATTTCGACATATATAGTTATTTTCAGATTTTAAAAAAAAAAAAGTGCCAGTGCAGAAAATTTCCAGTCTGTTTTTCCCGCGTAATTTTCCGTTGGTGTGTTTGGCCGTCTCATCGCTCGATTTCCTCCTTTTCGGTCGAGCCACGTGCCTCCGCTCAGGAGAAACCGAGAGCAATAAAAGACCCAGAGGGGCGAAAAAAGGAAAAGAAAACGAAAAAAAAAAAAATACCCAGCCTCTCCCCACTCCCGTCCCACCTCACCTTCTTCTTAAACATCCATCGACCATCTTTTAAGGGGTCGATGAATCTGAGCGTTTCGCGTGGGACTCGAAGCACGTGAGTTGAGCCAAACGTAGTAGGAGGGAAACTGTCACCTTAGATCATTCGCCTCGAAAAAGTCGAGTTATTGCTCGTGAGAACGCGATAATTTTATCACGCGCCGCTATATTTCTCACCCCGCTAATTGAAAGCCTTTTTTTTTCTTCTTTTCTCTTTTCCTTCGTCTTCCTAATTTCTCTTTCAACAATCGTAGGGAGGAAAAAATTAAAAGTTGGCAGATCTTTTTAAGGCAATTAAAAAGTTTGTTTTAATAAAAACCAAAAGGTCACGAAGCTTATAAACTGCTCTTTGTTATAATTAAATAAAAACGGATACGCTCGTTTAAAGTTTATTCCACTCAGCCCTGTAACGACATTTGTTACCGGTTTTAAAAGCTAAACAATGTTCTCACTGATTTTAATTATTTTAATTGCATTTACATATAATGCAAGAATGTATATAATGCTATGGGAATATTTTTCATTACGGAAATCGCTGATTTACAAATATCTATTTGTTTATAAGTTATGTATTAGTTTCCTTGTAAAATGTTTAAATTCCGGTCGCGCCCTCTCTTGAAACAATTAGAAAACAAATTGAAAGATTCTCCTTACGATAGACATTCTTACACAATTCTGATTTTTCTATTTAAAAAAAAAAAAAAATGAAGAACGTGCTAATTATTTTTCCTTTAGATGATAACAATTTCTGCATAAAATTTATAAGAATTATTATTAAAAGGCTGTAATAAATAATTATACAAAATGTACAATAAGAAAAACACCACGTAAAAGAGAATAACTTTCTAATAGAAAATCATCATTTTGCTCTTTAAATATTTATACTTTAACATTTTTTTTCCTGCAAATTTTTGTATGAAACTCCCATTTTTCACGAAGAAAACTTGAAAAAATCATTACAGTGTTTAAGAAAGTATTGGAAGCCTGGAGTTCATCTATTTTTCACCCCTTTCATCAACACTATGCAACTCCCATTTTGTAAAGCAAAAAATTAATTTTCTCGAAAGTCGCTTTTAGAAAATAGAAAAGAACTCTAGCTTCCTTCGTTTCTCATCATATCCAATCGAATGACATATTACATGCCATATGTAGCCACTTGAAAACAAAGACCACCGTTGTCCCCCATAACTGCGACCCTACTGGGACAATTAGGCCCAAACTTCATAACAATGTAGTCTTGCCTAAAGGAATCTGCATATTCAAATTTCACTCCTTTACATACTTACAGAAGGTTGATTACGATCTATGGTAACGATTTACATAAGTGAAATGATGCTATTACATCCACATTGTTGTGTTTCATCCGAGAGCAATAGATGTCATGGAAAAAAATGTCCCCGAAAATCGAGCATTACTGGGAAGGGCACATTACCGCCCCTTCCGGCGCTAATTATAGCATGTAACACACGAAATTTCTCTGTTTCGAAGAGAGGCATATTAGCAGTACTGAATGGAAAAGGAAAATCCCGGGAAGAGTTAATTCCAACTGGCCTGAAACGGCAAAATCCTGGAGTTCTCACAGCCGAAGAGGAATCGCAAACATTGTAGAAACTTCAAAGGGGAAATAAAATAACAGACAAAGACTGCAACTGGAAAGCGTCACAAGAGTCGTGTTCATAAGCTGCTGCCATGACACTTCGCAGAAAGGAAGAGGAACTGTACCTCGCAACAGCACGATAAAAGTTCGTCTACCTCAACAATTGCAACAAACTCCGCTGATTTTCTACCGTCCACTTGGAGAGAAGTCATATCAAAAGTGAACCAAGGAATATAAGGAAAGTTTTTCAAAAGGCTTTATGGTGACTGCAGAACACTCGTACCACGGCAAGCTCACAATTAGAAGAGCGGAGAGAGGAAGGCTAAGGTTTACTATCATCAGCATGATCTCAGTCCAATTTTTCACGAGAAAATACCAGCATTGTATGGAGAGAACAAAAGCAAACTTTGGCTGCATCAAGATAAAGCCTCCAGACATACGTCTTTCATTTATGTTGGATTTGGAAGATGAAACTGGAATTCACGTTATACCCTTTCATGATATTCCTGTCAAGTCACCAGATGCTTCTCCGATGAGGTTATGTGGATTTGGATTATTGAAACGAGCCCTTGCTCCAAACATTTAGGGTCATAAGAGCGAAAGGCGTGCCTACGGTATATTGATTTCATACCAACGTAAGGAGAAGAGTATTTTATTTAGATTGAGGGTGACCTTTTGTTTCTGAAATATTTTTTCCATACTCTCTTTGTTGTTTGAGGTTTTCGCAATCAAGTACTATGTGTTCCACACTTTCCGGTTTCTCACAAGAGCACTCGCCTGATGGTGGGAGATTCAAGCGATGAACGAAGGATTTGAATGGAAGGTTTCCATTATGTAGTCTAAACAAAGTAGTTTTTTTCTTGATATGACAGCCATTTGGGTGAAAGGCGTTCTAAGTTTGATACAAATTGTAGGTATTTTTTGCACTGATGGCCATGGTTGTCAGTTTTAGAGGAGCTCTATACATTTGGCTAATAAATTATGCAAAAGACATTTAAATTATGAACATTATTTAAGTAAAATTGCTCATATTTCATCAAATATTTAATATTTTTATATTCTGATTGCAGGGTGTTGTCTCTATTGTAGTTTGTCAAGTTTCCTGAAATGGTATTGCATTGAGTTGAAAACCCTACATGTTATAAACAAAAAACTCACGAAAAAATTTCGATGTTTTTAAGAAGCCATTATATCTCCATGAACACAGATAATGGATAAGTAAAAGAAGTCTCGTAATCATATGCTACAGCTACAACACATTTCAAGCATTATTTTTTACAGGGTTATTCCAAACATTATTTCTTTTGTTGTTCAGTTGACAAAACCTTTGTTGCCTTAATTCTTCTGTGTACAGTATCTTTGGATATTTGTCCACCCAATTCACGTGATATTTTCCGTAAGGAATTTGTACCAGGAGCAGCAAGCCGAAAAATCTGGCGCACATCTTGTTGAGTAGTGCTTGTTGGCCGTCCTGTTCTCTTCTTAGCTTCACATATCCGTTGTTCTGCAATAATTTTGTTTACAACAGACTTGGATCTTCCAATTTTCAGCAGGAATTTCTCTAACTGTCTTGCCATTTGCTGTCAACCTCCAGATTTCACTTATTTCATCTTTAGAAATGTCTTTTCCACGAGGCATGTTTATTGTCACTCTTTATTGTGCAGGAATTAAATACAAATTATAACTTACTTTATAATTGGGACTATTCCAAAGGGTAAATTTTTATTTAAAACAGGTTATGACCATTCAGTTTGGAGGTGAGTCTCTACACTTTTGAGACGCTTTTTTGTACTGATTATTTCAAAATATTTTTTTTTGTTAAAAAACGAAAAGCTATTTATTTTTGAAAATATGTAATAATCATGTTCACAGTGTGAATAAATAGGGTTTTATTTGGTATGAAAAAGAAAAAGAAAAATGCGCTAAAATATTGAATAATGTTTAAAAGAGGGTGCCACTCTACCTCGTCATTTCGCTTTGCTACGGGAAAACGTTACTCATGGTTCTTTCTTTCGAGTAACTGGCCACGAAACTCATGACGATGTAATAATGCGGTTGTGATGTATTTGTGATATTAACTGACACTCCCATTTAAACGCGATCCAGCTGTTATTTTGACCACCAGATGGCAAAGCATCAAAGTCTGCTCTAAATAATACGATTAATCGTCCTAGCTTTTAGATCCCAGGCTAATCCCGTACTGATTGCTGGGATCGACACCTAGCTGCCGCCACTGAATTACACACAATACTTTCGGTGCTAGTCATGAATATGTATACGCCCTTTGGGAAATTAGCGATTCAAATGCAAATGAGTTTTTTTTCCGTTGATTGAATTTTGGATGAATAGACATATTGGTAATGTTTCTAATGCAGTATCAGTTAGACTATTTATTAAAATATAGGAGGATACGAAATATAGGAGATATATAGGACATTTTGGAAAGATTTCTTCATAATATAGGAAATATAGGAGAACTTCGAGGCCTGCATTACTGTAATAACGGTTAAACTTTTTCCCCTCACAGAAATTAAAAACCCCTAAAAATTCCCCTAATTTCTTTTATCCCCTAGATTCTCCCCCAAAGACTTTAAAATCTCCTAGATCTGGGGGAAATTCCCCTAATCTGGCAACACTGCACTTAAACTAGGGCGGACTGCGAATCGCTTTCTTGACCAATAATTTAGAGCGAACCGTTATTGATTGTTAAGAAAATGGCTAACTAAATTCTTTAAATTGATATTAATTTTTATTGTTGAAACAATTTCATTTTAAACTGCGTAATTTGGCAAGTTCTTCACGCCTAACCTTCCACGATGCATGGTTGTTGATATTAATCAACCGCGGCTTTGCAAATGCCGGTTCGATCAATAAACCGTTGATGGTCTTCACTCGTGAAAATGCCACGTACGATAAGCCAAGTCCAAGTTTTATGCGGTCATCGAATTACACTTGTCGACTGTTAACAGAGCTTCGCTTGCGCTTCGCTCTAAAAAAACAGGTGATAAAAGTTCTTAGAACTCGATAAAATGGTCTCAAAAATCGATGGTGCAGAAAAAAATTAGCGCCATATTTTCTATGTTGAAAAATCTATTAGCGCGTGCAATTGTTTGTTTACATTTTTTTCAATGCATTTCAATGGGAACAGCTAAATGGTGATTATTCCTCGATGGCTGAACCGATTTTTAAAATTTTTATTTAGTGATCATCAGGATGGTCATGTCCAGCTGTGTGCAAAATTTCATTTGTCTATGTTCTCTGGTTCAAAAGTTTTATGCGCACAAAGAATTTTGATTTTCGCCTGATAACAGAGCTTCGCTCTAATAACACGCAATGTCCTAAATACCTCCACGTTAAAAGGATGCTTAGTTCAAAGTGACCCTGGACAAATCCTTAGCACCTGCAGTGTCTAAACCAGACGACAAAGGCCTGAACACCAACGATTTACAAGTTATGAATAAACAACTTGGATGTACAGGTGAAAACGAGCCAAGATACCGTAGACACAACTATCAACCAGCAAAAGCAACTATAAACCCACAAATCAACAATACATAATTTTTAATGCCTCAGATGTACATTTCAGTGTCTATGATCCTTTCATCAGTGAATGATTAACAATCGATTTTCTGGAATCCAAGAACACGGTATTTATATGGAAATACCATAGAAAACAACCAATTACAACATTCAGGGTGTCTAGCAAAACAAGTTAGTAAAACTCCCTGACAGTTGGCAGCAAAAAAAAAAATTAGAATATTATAGATATTTTTCAAATTTTTCGTTTCCCACTGATTTTGTTAAATTTCCTGATTTATCCCAGTTACAAAAAGTTCCCTGACTTTTCCCGGTCGCTAGTCCCCCAGAAAATTGCTGAGAAAAGAAAGCAACCAACTACTGTATTCCAGAGTAAATATGCAAAGCGAACACAACAAGAAAAAAATAAACAACCAACGGTTAAAAGAACCCCCTCCGCATATAGGAGTCCCTTTACTTAACATTATACTTAGAGAGAGGTAGCCAATCCGCTACTGGCATCGGACCGTTATCACTTTTCAATATCTGATTCCTTGTTTTTCACTATTAACATTTTCAGAGTCTACGGAAATTGAGAGGTCAATCTAGAATAACCGTGCAATCCACGTGATACGGGTACCGCAAACTGATCTTCCTATGCATTTACTATTTTCCAAGCTGGTGGGTAAGAGACCAAGAGGTCAATCTAGAACAAGGTTGCTAGATCATAGTTGAGGACCATGCGCTTGACGGTGGAAGATCGCGAGTGCTAGACATCCTCCATAGGGCTGCTATCCCCGAGATCATAATGGATTAGCGGTTTTGAAAAGTAAGTATAAAAAGATAAAAATGAAGTATTTTAATACGGATTCATTATCTTAAACTTCCATCATGCTACTTTAAGACCTCATCTAGGTTGCACAATAATTATTCTCTCAGGCGACTGCCCTCAATAAACTTGTCCTATTCTTCCTCCCTCTTGCCGTCAAAGGATTGGCCCATTATTCATACTAACTATATTCAGAGCAATACCACTAAATGAAGAAATATGCACTATGTAATTCCAAATGCCTTTCCAGAAACATACCACAACATATAGTTCTTAGCTAATTGAAATTCTCAAATATAAACCCTCGTATAGAGTTCAAAGAAAGCAGATAACACAATGCCATTCTATTAAAGAAACATTTTTATTAAATAAACTATATATAATTCATTAACTCCCAAAATTTACAGAATCCGTGATTTTTTAAAAACAGTACTACATGAGACATCTAACTTCTCCATCTCACGCAAGTACAGTTCGCTTAAATTGCCCGTCTCGTTACCAGTGAACAAAAAAAGTTTCCAGTCAACGTCATTGAAAAACATAATGCCTCCTGGAGAACACGAATAACATTGTAACTTATTTGCCACTTTGGATATGGCAAAGCCTCTTGTATCCTCCCACTCCAAAGTAAAAGCGTTAAACGCACAGTACAACACCTGGTCAGTGTTGTTAGAGAAACGGAAAAGATAAAGTTTATCGTTCAGTACGGACATTCTCACCTGTACGCAATCCTTCCAGTTCTTATTAAAATCAAAACCAAACACAAAAAGAGGCGGCACTTCCGCGACATTTAGGAGTCTACCGTTGACGAACTTACGGAGACGATGCTCTTTAAACGCTTCCACACTTAGTAGGTATAAAGTATCTCTCAAATTAACACATCCTATTACCTCACGCAACGAGAAGATACCCACTACTGTCCATGTTTGCATTGTAGTAGAATAGCACTGAATAGTTGTTTCCAATCCATCACTCTCGACGACATAAATATTTTCACCGATGACGCAAATATGAGGATCGTAGACTGGTTTCGGAAGTGACGATAGCACACGGGCCGAATTGCACTGGAAGTCATACACAAGGAATGGCTGGCCAGTTGCATATTCTGGGCTATCATTTAGTGTACATCCAATCATATAGAGACACGACCCAACATGGAAGGCTGGAAAAACAACCTCGGTCTCAAATGTAAACGGCAAATTTTGAATTATCAATGGCGACTCTTTTCGGAAAACATCGTACATTTGGATATGAGCAATCCTCTTGATAACATCAGTGGACCTCTTCTCGTAACATACAAAAGAAACTATATTCATGCATGGCCGATAATTCCAATAATTTCTCTTCAGCATCACGGCAGTAGCCTCCAGCTCATCTCTCTTCTTAAGCTTAGGCAGAATGCGCAAGGTAAATATTTGCCTAATCAGCTTCTTCTCAAAGACGGGGTTCTTACATTTCAAAAATTTACTCATGCACTCTTTCGAAATATACGCACAATTTAAACCAAGAACAAGACGATGCACGGCAACTAAGGAAACATTATTTACCTCTCTCCACTCCATGATACTTTTCAACAAGCTGTCTTCAACTTCGAAATTGTTCTTCTGTATTTCTTCCAAGAGGACTTCAAGTTCAGAAACTTTTAACTTGTTGAAGTGCTTCATAATTTGTTTCAAGTTATTCAGTAGGAAACATAGAACGTCGGATAAATCGTCTTTGCTTCCATATTGCTGGACAGCATTCCACACCTTGAAGCAATTATCGGTAGAGACATACCTTCCGATCATCTTCCAGCAATAGCATTTCAATGATGGTATCTCAATTTCTTGTGACAATCGATGAATCCTCAAAACATCGTCAATATCAGTCGTGTTGAGCCTTTGCTTACAATTTAAATAACAATACTCGATGATGACGTTCATGTCGTTGATTTTCACATGCGAAAAGTCGAGACAATCATCTGGTTCATTCGATCCATCGAGAAATATTCTCTTGAAATAATCTGAACCAGCAGCCAAAACATTCCGGTGGGCTTCAAGATCTCCTCCATCGCAGCTGAGAACGACATCTGTCAAAACCTTATCCAGTCGCATCTGATTTAGATTATGTCTTAACGACGACGAAGGCTCCATTTTATATTATCTGATTAAAAAAAGCACAGAAATGTCTTAAATAAAATTAAACTTGCAAATGTAAAGTCGTGGTTCAACCAGGTTGTCTAGCAAAACGGTTTTGTAAAATTCCCAGATTTTTCCCTGTTGCTCACGTAATTTTCCCTATCCAACGGCAGCAAAGTATCTTGATAGAACATTATCGAAATTTTTCGTTGCTATTTCGCATTTTTTTTGCAGTTTTGTAAAATTCCCTGATTCTTTTTGCTGATTTTGTAAATTTCCCGGTTACAAAAATTCCCTGACTTCCCCCAGTTTTCCAGGTTCTGCCGGTTGCTAGGCACCCTGTCCAACCTAATGTAAAATACTTAAAGTAATATGAGCAAAAATAATAGAAAAAATATAAAGAGTTAATAAACTTTTAAAACCTTCCTAAATTAAAGCTCAAGCTTCTTAAAGTGAACCTAAGTTAAAGTGAATAAATTACTTGGAAGAAATTCAGTCAAAAGTAAGACACTCACCTATGTCCACGTATCTCTCAACAGAAGAACAGACTTCCTTAGCGATGGGAGGTTCCTAATGCGCGACAATCGACAGTCGAATAGTGAAATGTACCGAATACTTGTTTAATCGCTGCTTAAATATGCTATGCATGTGTTGGAGAAGTTCTTTCTTGTCCAATGAAATCCACTTTTTTTTAATCACAGTACTCACTCACCATTTTACCTCGATCAGCCAATCGGGAGGCACACGACCAATCAGGTCATTTGCAACGGAAAGAGGCAGTGTGAAGCCAATTTTTTTGTACCAATCAGCTGAAATTAAGTAAAAATATATCACCCGAAAAAAATCCTAAATCTAAATACAGCAAAAAATAATGATAATAATTGAAAAAAGCTATTATCCCAACACCACCTCTACTCAAAGCCTGAGCGCGAAAATTTCATACATTGTTACATCACTATAAAAAGTCATCTTTAATCGCATTTCTACCAATAATAAGCTCTAAATTATGACTTCGCTCAGGCTTTCTCTTTAGGTGGTGTTGATTAGCCTCGATGTCTAACATAGATGTTTAAAAAAAACATGTAAAAAGTACTTTTATAACCGGTTAAGCAGTGTAGAATAATGAAACACCACCACAATAATGTTTACTATAATTTTTTTTTTCAGGATAATAATATTCAAGACAAAATTATTTTTTCAAGACAACAATATTTAAAACAATTCTTTCCAACTCTTCTATTGTTAAAGAATGCATTACCAACAATTTCTCTAAATGCTTTGGATTAAGGGAGGGTCGTTTTTTTAGTAATTACTTCTACATCTTTTGAAAACAAACGCTCAGCTGGTATACTTAGGCTTTCTACTGCCAAAGAACACAAATACAAGTTGAATCTCTTCAAACTCTTCCACACAATAGGTGGATCAATTTTATGTGACTCAATTGGTGCCTCTAAATAAACTTAATGTAAACCAGAAATCATTGAGTTAGCATTCCGTGCCGTATCTGATAAGAGTACTGAAATTTTTCTGCTTTCCAAAAGATCATCGTTTGTCTGTTACATTTCGTCACCAATTCCAATTCAGAAGTAGGCATCAGAAGCAACTTCTGACTGATGCGATTTGTTGCATGTGCACATGCGGACCTGCTTCTAAAATCTATTTTTTTAAACCTAGAGTCTAAAAATTGAGCACATGGAATGGTTATTGTCACTTTTGGCAATAACTTATTATGCAGACGCTGCAAATGTTGTTTGAAGTTACTTGTGTTTCCACTTCCGTTTAACTTTTTTAAACATAATTTGCATTTTGCACTGTCACTCTATTTTTCAAAAAATTCCCACACATCAGAAGACGCACGCTTTCTACTCGCTGTTGCCATGTTTGCAATATGCAGACTCTGCATTGCAGAGCCAGACGATCAACGAAACCCTCCTCGGTGGTAGGATGACCTTAAAAAATACTAAAGATGACAATCGACAATCGTTCAGTGTAGTGAAAAAGTAGTACGAGTGGTCCAGGAGCCTTTAGCTCACTTTACACCTCGCCCAAAAAGTAAACCAAATGAGGTACACTTAGGTAGGAAAGAAGCCTGATGAACCTCTTTAAGTCATCCAGAAAAGAGTGCCTTCATGGTAGGGACGAGAATCGGATTGTGGATTGACGAATAGCGAGTTCGAAAAACTAGGATCTAGCAGATCCAGTAGTTGGGGAACTCGACCTTGTTAATGTTCTCGAAATTGACATCCAAGATATGACGGGGTCTTCGAAACCTGAGGGAACCCCTGATAGTGAGTGAGTGGTCCAGGATACTAGCAACCAGGATATTTTCATGAAGTTCCATCTTGGGCAGCATGTTCCTGAGAAGTGTTTGAACATAGGAACCAATGTGGGTCATCCCCAGATCTTCATAGATAGAGAGATTGTTAGCAACTCTTCTGTCTAGTTGAGCAATGGACCGGAGGGTAACATTTTGGAAGGTTTGAAGATCTTTCCATCTCGATTTGCAAATGGAAGCCCAAGCAGGCATACCGTGAAGTAAAATGGCACGAATCACTACCTTATATAACAAGAGTTTGCTGTCCACTCTGAGAGCGCTGTTTCGCCCCAGTAGCGCGATGAGACTAAACTTCGCTTTCTTAGCCTTGTTAAGCGAATATTGGACATGGTCGTTCCATTTGAGCTTGGAATCAATCACAACTCCGAGGTACTTATAATTTTTAACCCACTCAAGCTTCCTACCATGTAAGATGAGGGGCCTTGGAGGGTTTTTGCGTTTGCGTGTGATGAACATGGCTTTACACTTGTTAACATTCAGCTGTAAGCGCCACTTAGAGAACCAGCTCTCACACTGGTGTAAAGCTTTTTGCTGACGGCTGATGACGTGGACTAGATTACGTGCCCAGGTCATGATGGACCCGTCGTCAGCAAACAAATAAAGATTGCACTTTGTAAACTTAGGAAAGTCGTGGATAAAGAAATTGAACAAGGCAGGCCCCAAGACAGAGCCTTTGGGAACATCAGAAGGGTCAGACAAGGAGCCACCAACCTTAACACGGAAGGTCCTGTTTGTCAGAAAGGAGCAAACCAAGGCAATCAGGTCATCA
This sequence comes from Rhysida immarginata, assembly GCA_023313115.1. Taxonomy (NCBI): domain Eukaryota; kingdom Metazoa; phylum Arthropoda; class Chilopoda; order Scolopendromorpha; family Scolopendridae; genus Rhysida; species Rhysida immarginata. The sequence continues at coordinate 4,738,068 of JAHWFO010008089.1, read as the reverse complement.
GGGAAGTCACAAGTAATCATTTTATAAATGAGTTCATCATGCCAGACTTGATCAAAGGCCTTTTGAACGTCAAGAAAGATGATACCACCAAACATAGAAAGATTGAGAGGACCGTTCAAATCGGCAACAAGCCTCCATACCTGGAGCTGACAGGAGTGAGCTGTGCGGAAGCCGAATTGCTCTTCACGAATAAGGTTGTTTGCCTCGCAGAAGTCGTTGAACCTCTTGAGAATAGTTCGCTCAAAGACCTTGGAGAGCACTGGCAGTAAGCTAATGGGCCTGTAGCTGATGGGAGGAGCAGGATCAAGTCCCGGCTTGGGAATAGTGAGGATGATTGAGTCCTTCCAGGCGCTAGGGAAGTGACCGTTTAGCCAGCAGTCATTCATAATCCTGGTGATAATGCAAACAACATTAAGAGGCAAATTCTTCAGAGCACTGTTGGTGATGGTGACGATGCCGGCTGCTTTTTTGTTTTTCAGGTGCTTAATGGTGTTCAAAATCTCAGAGGTGCCAATGATATTAGGATGAGTAAGAGCGCGTTGAGAGAAGCCAAACTTGTCACATACTTCCTTGACTTCACCAGTAATATTAACCAGACAGTCCTCCCTGGGCGTATTGAATTGACTTTTCAATGAGTCAGCGATGAGTTGAGCCTTGTCCTGGTCACTGCTAACAAAATCGCCGCTTCTGTAAGTAGAGGAGGTAGTTCAATGGCCCTGTTGCTTTTAAGGGCCCTGACAGTATTCCAAAGAGAATTGTCTTGGACGGACAGATTCTTGACCTTGTCATTCCACCTTTGATTCCGTAAGTCCTGGATCTGCTCGCTAACTTTCCGCGATAGCCTGTTGTATTTCGTCTTGAAATGTGGAGCCTGGTACGTTGCCACAGTCTTCTGTATTTTTTTTCCAGTATTTTTTTCCTGAATAGTCTGCCTGATGCGGGGAGGAAGCTCAAGATGGTCTGGCCGCTTGTAATCAACTGGAGAAGCACTAGCATCGGAAGCCATGAGAATGGTGCAAGTGACATTTTTGACATTTTCGTCGATGTCATTGCTGCTGTCTGGATTCTGATATGGAATGCTACTATCTTTTAAAAGTTCCCTAAACAATTTCCAGTCTTGCTTGTAACTGAGATATACCCTCAGATCGATATTTATCTCCTCGAAATTTAAAGCAACCGGGAGGTGGTCAGATGATAAGGCAATTCACTGTGTATATGTTGTATGGTTTGAAAAACCCCTTGAGGACAGCTATGTCAAGCATATCACTAACAGGTGAGTGATCACAGTAGTATGTATCTTCAAGGGGACCGACGATGGAAGTGTCAATCTGGTCTAACATGTAGAGTACTGAGCCGCTCTGATTTGTGCATCTAGAATTCCAGTGAGGGTGCTTCGCTTCGCATTTAAATCACCTGCCATAACAACTGGAATGGGTCCGGACAAAAGCTCATCGAGGTCGCGAGGGTCGAGTTTGTGCCCTGGAGGGTTATATACGGAAGTAAACTTGACCTCACCAACGTTAACATCTTTAAGGATAATGGATACTGATTCCATTTTCACTAAATCTGGAGTGACGATCTTAGTATGATCAATGCTTTTCTGGTAACAATAGCTGCCCCTCCAGAGCCTGGATCAGTAGCTTTTTTAGGGATCCTATCTTTTCTGTATATATAATAACCTGGCAGGGTGAAAGATCTGCTTTGCTTGAGGTGCTAAAGATGACCTCGACAATCGAACAGTGAAGTGTACATTTGTTAGGATGGGACGAAAGCAGCGCTTTCACAAAGCTCATCCAACCAGAATAAACACCAAATGAAATACACTGAGGTAGTCAAGAAGCCTAACCAACCCAAGCGGTCTTCCATGTTATACTGTCGCGTCATTACGATTTGAGTTCTATGGTATACAGTATTGAAACTGGCTATTTGATTTGTCTAAGTTAAAGTTAAGACAAAAAGAAAATTAATTACTAACTTAGTTTTAATATATAAGAATTTAATTTTTATTTCAATTAAAATTTAATTGAATTAAACTAAGACAAGTTAAATTACTTAAGATGCTTTATTAGCACAAAAAGTTAAACTACTAAAGTGCTGTATAGTGGATTTATGATTCAAACATCATTTGAATCAGACATTGCGTTGTGTATTTTTTTTTTATTTAACCATTACCCTAAGTTAAAACTTATCAAATCTTGGCTGTGAGGAATTAAATAAGTGTGGTTGCAAATTGAGAGAAAACAGAGGCAGTGGACAAAGTAGAAATTATAAAAATTTCAATTTTAATATTCACAAAGGATCTCATAAGCATCATTTTCCATCAGCGACATTATAAAATAAAGAATTGCTCAACAAAATTAAATAATGTTATTGAAAACACAAGATAAATAAGTCATAAGTGCTTGAATCAAATCAAGTTATTTCAATAATAAAGAAACTGTCACATAAACAGGAGAACATACAATAATGTATGTGAAGAGAAAATTATAGAATAATTTGTGTGGCCAGCGCAAAGTGAAAATTAAACATTAAACATTTAATGCAAGACTGAGCTAGGCGGGCTAAAGTAAAGTTATCCAGAAGTTATCAAAAAGTTGTTAAAATAAAACAACTTGCGAACTGATTCAATCACCAACAAAAGACCAGAGAAGTTATCTTCTCTGCTAAACATTATAGATTCATATCCAAAGGATATGAAAAAAAAAATTTAACATTAAATATATTTGACTACTCAACTTTGACTACATAAGGGATGCAAATTAAATAAAGGGACACTAAAAGTTAAAAATTAAAAACCCCCAAAAATTTTGAAAGATAAATTTAAAATTACATATTGGCCAGGACTGAAGGTAGAAGAAAAAATTTAAAAAAAAATTTACAGTTAAATAAATTCGGAAAGGTTAAATGTTCGGATCACAATTAACTAAGAGTCCCTAACAGCATGATGTGCACACGACAGTGTAAAGAATTAGCATGGTGAGAAGTGGAATAAAATGACTTCTGGAGAAGAGATTGTCTGAGAAGCCAGAACAACCTGAATCACAGTCTATGGAATAATGTCCATCTCAACAGAACTGGTGGGTAAGGATGAATATGGAAAGATTGCTTACATATCCTGATACTGTGGAAAGGCTATTTCACAAATACATCTTTGGATGATAATCAGATGGACATCAGGTTATGGAGAAATACACAGAAGTGGCATATACGAGATGGAATAGCAAAATCGCTGTTGGAATAGCAAAATCCTCGTAGAT
>JAHWFO010008089.1:4694026-4716015 GCA_023313115.1 Rhysida immarginata | reverse complement strand
CGGAAAAATAATAAATATCGATAAAAAATCGATATTCATGGTTATGGAAGGGCATATTAATGAGAAATATCTCATGACCAACAATCTCTATATCTTCCATTTATATAAAGAAGAATGTTTGTGGGTGGTTTTGTAGGTTTGTTTCTTATACAAATCGACAGTTTTATTCCGATCTTGATGAAATTTTGCATACTTGATCTTCAAAGTAAGAGGAAGGTCACTGTCTACCTCAGATTTCAAAAAATTAATAATTATTGATAATAATCGATATTCATAATGATGGCAGAGCACATTAATAAGAGGTATCTCATGACCAACAATGCAAGACAAAGTTTTTGCAACAATGGTATCAACACGCAATGCACCAACACAAGGCAGGGATCAATAATCAATATCTCATGACTAACAATGAAAGGAAAAGTTTGTGCAAGTGCAATTATCCCGGGCAACGCCGGGTACCTCTTCTAGTACAATTATATAATTACTCAGAAAATGCTCAAAAGTTAATATTATTTCTTCGAAATATTTTGAGGTAAAAAAAAAAAAAAAAATTTTGACTGACAGTCCAAAAAAAAAAATATTACAAATAAAATGATACAATATAAAAACAAAATGGATAATAATACTGCCCGGGCTAAAACAAAATAGACTAAAAAAAATTAAGTCAAAATAACTTAAATATTAAATTGGCTGAAAATCAAAAGAAAATGCAAAAACTAAAAATGTGATGAGAGAAATTTTATTTCGAGCATCACAATACAAAAAAGAAAATAAGATTGACGATTGTCAGAAACAAAAAAAAACGAAGTAAGAAACACAAGGAGAAAGAAGATTATCACATCTTCCAGTAGTCCGGGAAAGAGACGTTGCTAATAAATAGCTTTAAATGACAATCGACAATCGAACAGTGTAGTGAAAAAGAAAGACGCGAGTGGTCCAGGAGCCAAGCTCACTTTGCACGCTCGCCCAAAAAGTAAACCAGAGGAAGGTACACTGAACTGGGAGAGAAGCCTGATGAACCTCTTTAGTCCTCCAGAGAATGAGTCCCGAGAAGGGATGAGTCAGATTGTGGATTGACGAATAGAGTCCCCAAAAATCAGCAGGATCTAGAAGATCCAATAGTTGGGGAAGACGGCCTTGTTAACGTCATCAAAGCAGACATCCAGGACATGGCGGGGTCTTCGAAACCTGAGGGGACCCTTAACAGCGAGTGGGTGGTCCAGGATACCAGAAACCAGGGTGTTTTCATGATTCTCCATCTTGGGTAGCATGTTCTTCATAAGAGTCTGGACAAAGGTGCCTATGTGGGTCATCCCCAGATCCTCATAGATAGAGTGGTTGTTGGCAACTCTTCTGTCAAGTTGGGCAATGGACCGGAGAGCAACATTTTGGAAGGTCTGGAGATCCTTCCACCTAGATTTGCAAATAGAAGCCCAAGCAGGCATTCCATGAAGTAAGATAGTACGAATCACAACCTTGTATATCAAGAGTTTGTTATCCACACCAAGAGCGCTGTTTCGCCCCAGAAGTGAAATCAAATTGAACCTCGCTTTCTTTGCTTTGTTGAGCGCGTATTGGACTTGGTCGTTCCAATTTATTTGGAGTCGATCCTGACACCAAGATATTTGTAGCTTTTTACCCACTCAAGTTTCTTGCCAAATAAGAAGAGAGGCTTTGGAGGGTTTTTGCATTTGCGAGTGATAAACATGACCTTGCACTTTTTGACATTCAGCTTTAATCGCCACTTTGTGAACCAGCTCTCGCACTGATGTAAAGCTTTTTGTAGTCGAGTGATGACATGTGCTGGGTTTCGTGCCCAGGTCATGATGGACCCGTCGTCAGCAAATAAGTAAAGATTACACTTTGTAAACTTGGGAAAGTCATGGATAAAGAAGTTGAATAATGCTGTCCCCAAGACAGAGCCTTGGGGTACACCAGCATTAACATCGCAGGGTTCAGACAAGCAGTCCCCAACCTTAACACGAAAACTCCTCTTTGACAGGAAGGAGCGAACCAGAGCAATTAGATCGTCAGGGAACCCGTAGGTAATCATTTTGTAAATGAGCCCATCATGCCAGACTTGATCAAAGGCCTTTTGGACATCGAGGAAAATGAGGCCATCAAACATAGAGAGGTTGAGAGGACCGTTTAAATCAGCAACGAGCCTCCATAACTGAAGCTGACAAGAGTGGCCTGGACGGAAGCCAAATTGCTCACTACGAATGAGGTTGTTTGCCTCGCAGTAGTCGTTGAACCTCTTGAGTATAGTGCGCTCAAAGACCTTGGAAAGCATGGGCAACAAGCTAATGGGCCTATAACTTGTGGGAAGAGCAGGATCCAGTCCAAGTTTAGGAATGGTGATGATGACTGAGTCCTTCCAGGCACTAGGGAAATGGCCGCTAAGCCAGCAGTCATTCATGACCTTGGTGATGATGCAGATAACACTGGGAGGCAAATTCTTGAGAGCACTGTTGGTAATGGTGTCGATGCCGGCTGCCTTTTTGCTTTTGAGGCGCTTTATGATGTCCCATATCTCAGAGGTGCCAATGACATCAGGAGAGCCAAGAGCGTGCTTTAAATGACCTCGAAAATAGCTTTAAATAACACTATCCCAAAACACGGACCTAATGGAAAACCCAATGTCAGGAACCAATCACCGATCAAGGTCATTTTGCCAGTAATCTGATACCCTTTAATCTTTCAAGTAGCATTTTTGCCATAAGTTAGGTTCTGTATCGACAATCGAACAGTGTAGTGAAAAGAAAGACGCGAGTGGTCCAGGAGCCAAGCTCACTTTGCACGCTCGCCCAAAGAGTAAACCAGAGGAGGTACACTGAACTGGAAGAGAAGCCTGATGAACCTCTTTAGTCCTCCAGAGAATAAGTCCCAAGAAAGGACGAGAAGTAAGATTGTAGATTGACGAATAGAGTCCCCAAAAATCAGCAGGATCTAGAAGATCCAGTATTGGGGAAGACGGCCTTGTTAACGCCATTCAGGATATGGCGGGGTCTTCGAAACCTGAGGGGACCCTTAACAACGAGTGGATGGTCCAGAATACCAGAAACCAGAGTATTTTCGTGATTCTCCATCTTGGGTAGCATGTTCTTCATAAGTGTCTGGACAAAGGTGCCTATGCGGGTCATCCCCAAATCGTCATAGATAGAGTGGTTGTTGGCAACTCTTCTGTCAAGTTGGGCAATGGATCGGAGAGCAACATTTTGGAAGGTCTGGAGTTCCTTCCACCTAGATTTACAAATAGAAGCCCAAGCAGGCATTCCATGTAGTAAAATAGTACGAATCACGAGGAACTAACTATTTTTTTTTCATTATTTTTGAAGATGGCCTGATCACCCACAATGCCTGCCCATTGGTTAACATGAAAGCCCTGGGCTTTAGAATACATACACCTTCTTATTTACACTGGGGCTCTTACAGTTATATCCACAGAGAAAACAATCCATAAACACACACAACAATTATAAAACCAACAGAAACCTAAATGGCAAATGCGGATTGAGTCTGATATTGATGAAATCCGCAAGCAGTTTGGTGGACTTACACAGTACACTAAAAACAACACTTCATCAAAGCAGAACAAACGCCTCAGACAGTTATTTAAAAAAATTAAACACACCATCAGCACAATCAACACATTACAGAATATATGGGCACATTAAAACAAGAGTTCGCTGAAAAACATAACGCCTGAAGAGATACAAAATATGCACTCAATGTAAACAACAGAACAAGTTATTCGCAAACAATGAGAAGACATTCTATAAGTAGTTAAACAAAGACTAAGCACACACACAAAATACTGGTCTGCCAACACAAACAGCACTCCAACATTACTGGTCGTCTCTTTGGTCTGTCTTAGTTGAACATAACAGGGAAGCTAGCTGGATCATGGAAGAGGAGAAATCAGCATCCACATTACCAAACATGCCTTATATTGAGAAGGCTCCAGGTGTAGACAGATATAAACGATTCACCTGTTTGCATCTGATCCTTGCAAAACAGATTTCCAACACTTTTGCAAACACCACAAACATTGCCACATTTCCTCCAAGCAATAACGTACATGATACCAAAGTCGCATAGCACTATAGATCCATCACGTCTGCCTACACTTTACAAAATAATAACTTCCTGCATTGCAAACAAAATCTATGCATACATTGACACAACAACATACAGCAATCACATGGGTTCTAAGGAGCAACTCCTGATAGACAGCGTGGTCCTACGGCAAACAAACAATAAACATCGACACCTCCATGCAGCCTACATTGATTACAAAAAGGCATTTGATAATGTCCCACACACATGGCTTTTATACACAATACGATTATATAAAATAAACCCTACACTTATCACATTTTTAGAAAGTACAATGCTGCATTGGAGAACTACACTACACCTCACACACAACAGTGAAACCATCACAACTGAAAAAAATACAGATAAATCGAGGCATTTTCCAGGGTGACCAGATTTCAGTTCAGTTCAGTGCAGCTTTCATCTCCCTCCAATTAGGGGACTAGCTGATTTCTTAGTAGAGTTCAATTACAGAAGTGATATATCAGATTTTTAAAAGGCAAAACCGGGACACTCTGTGTTGACCGGAATCGAAAGTGAGTGGATATGGTCGTGTACCGGAAGTTATGTCAAACGAAGTGGGAAATCACCGGAAGTGACGTGTTTTGATTATCAAAATTCAACTTGAAGTAAGAAAGCAAATAAAATACACAAACGAAAAAATTTTCATGAAACTTTTATTAAAACAAAATCAGTGCAATTGGAAGTGCAATCCATTGATCTAAAACTATTGTCGTGAGCAATATTATGATAAGCGAACGCACCTTCAACAGCAGCTAATTGTTCTTCTTTTACGTCCATCTGCTCCTTCCAGAAAAGAGGGTGAGTAATATTATTACCAGACGTGCCAGTAATTTTATTAATAATTACTACTAATAAAGAGCACATAAACTGCTAATAAAGTAATAAAATAAGATGAAGAAGAAAAACGGGACAACCCAGGACACTTTATTCAAAACCGGGACAAATCCGGGACATTTTTTCAAGCCGGGACAAAGAGTCAAAAACCGGGACGTCTGGTCACCCTACATTAAAGTACTTTCAAACAGCACTGCTTATGGCTACACGATTAAACACAATAGAAGCTGCCACTACATGGTTTCACATTTACCCTACATGGACGACATGAAAATCTACACTTCCACACAAACATAATTGCACCAGTTTCTTGACATTACACACACGTTTTCACATGCAATTTGGGTTGGACAAATGCAAAACCATTCACATTAAAAATGGAGTACTCAGGGAAGGGGGCTTCACTTTAGAAGAACCGGATCACATTGCTGCTATAGAAAATGGTGAATTTTACAAATATCTAGAATTTAAACAAGCCAAGCATCTGGAGCAAAAAACACAAAGAATACACTTACTAAACAATATCTTCATAGACTAGAGGCAATACTTAAAACACGTTTAAATCCCAGAAATTTTATCAAGGCCATCAATACTTACGCCATCCCAATACTATCCTACTCTTTTGGAGTCATACAATGGATACACACAGATCTTGAGGGACTTGAGAGGAAACAAGGTAAACTGCTTCCAAAGCACAGAAAGCACCACCCGTACACAGCTGCTGAAAGACTTGCCCTGCCTCATTCAGAGAGAGGCAGAGGTCTTATTGATATAATAGATCTACACCAGAAACAGACCCAGTCATTCAGAGAATTATTTTACTCTAACAACAAACATCACCATAGCACAAAACAGTCTGTACGGCTGATACAAAATACAGACCTTTGAATCCGAACAATGTGCAGAACACCCTAACGTTCCTACAACATGCACTAAACTTTAATCATTTCATTTCATTTATTTTTCCAAGCTGGAAGCCACTAAACACGTTTGTACATTTGAGCACATCAATGAATTGCACATAGGGAATATTGTATACATTGCTTTTTCCTTAAGGCAGAGTGTCTTCGAAGCACAGATCGAACATCTTGTATGGACGCCGACAAAATGGAGGCGGACAATGTGGAGATGAACAATTTGGAGAAGAGCAACTCCACAGTAGACATTCTTCTGACCTCAAACAGCCGCACGTCGACCAAGAAGTGTCTGAAGGTTGAGTGAAGGGAGTCTCTTTGGGGAAACTGAAGGAACCATGATTGCCATACAAAATCAGGTTATTAACACTAAAAGGTAAAGAAAACATATTACAGGGTGCCTAGCGACCGGGAACACCGGGAAAAGTCAGGGAATTCTCTGTAACCTGGAAGTGTCAGGGAAATATCAGGGAATTTTACTAAAAATCAGAGAATTTTACAAAATCAGCAAAAAAATGCGAAATAGGAAAGAAAAAATTGAAAAATATCAATAATATTCTATCATGATAAATTTTTTATGCTGCTTATGGTCAGGGAAAATAACGTGATCAACCGGGAAAAGTCAGGGAATTTTACGAAATCGTTTTGCTAGACACCCTGTATTATCAAAGATTCGACTGATGCGTCTTGCAGGAAATGCCATATCACAGAGGAAAACATCCAACACGTCATATCCGGTTGCAAAATACTCACACAGACAATAACCAGGTAGTCAATATCATACATCAACATCCAGCTAAGATACACAAGCTAAGGGACATTCACACTCCATACTATAAATATATCCCCGACACTGTCTTAGAGAACAGCACACATAAACTATATTTTGACAGAGCTATAATCACTAGCAAAACTATCCCTCATAACAGACCAGACATTACACTAGTTGATAAGCAAAACAAAGTGACTTACATAATTGATATCTCCATCCCAACACACACGATTTAGAAAAGACATACACTGACAAAAATCACTAAGTATATGGAACTTGCACACGAAATAAAACTCCTTTGGGGAGTTACCAGAGTACACATTGTTCCCATCGTTCTGCCACTGGAGTTATTCCACACTCATTACACAAAAGCTATTAACACTGAATTTAAACCCACACTGATACAATACCTTACAGAAAGCCACAATCCTAAACACTTGTCACATAGTAAAGAAATTCCTACATTAAAAACATCAATACTTCCACGAGCGCGTATTTGTTTTTATTTCCCTTCCTTGTAATCAAGTTCATTGGGCTTGGCCCTCACTTGGGTACACCTCTAGGACTTGGCTTTGGGACTTGATCCGAGCTTGGTTTCCCCAAACAGTAATAATAAACTTTAAAAATTCATTTATACAATTTTAAAATGTCCTTTATTTACATTTTATTATACATCAAATGAAGTTCATAAAAGAAGTATCCTGAGATACAGCATATAAAAAACACAAGATACAGTTGTATTTGAAAACTTAGCATACTATCAACATTATTCGTAACACAGTAATCAATGCCATTTAATTTCTAGTATAGTAAACTTTACATTACACGCTATTTTCATCAATTTTTTTTATTAATAAAATTGGGTGTAATGAAAGTTCTAGTATTTACTAAAGGTTTTGGAACATTTAAAAGCTTAATCTTCTTTGTGGTAGAGGCGGAAGCTTGGACCGATTTTCCAACAGTTTTCTTGGCACCTTTTGTTCGCCTTTAAAAGTTAAACAATTAAATTATTAAATCTGTGAGGTTATTGTTCTCTGCATTTTGTTTGAGACAAAATGAAAAGAGGCCATACATTGCAGTTTAAAACCAACTAGTTAAGGCATTTAATCCCACCTTCCTCAGGATACACAGAGGTCTTAAATAGGCTAGCAGCCCTTACATAATGACACAGTAAGTGATATAAAATACAGTAATAATGTAAGTGAAAAGTGACACAATCCAGGGAATGTTCTGATTGGTTGACATAATCAGATTAAATTAAATGGATATAGAAATGACATACACGGTGGAGTAATAGATATACATCAAAATAAATTGGGTTATTCAAGAATTTATTGTGGTGCAGACAAGAATTGGCTTTGTAAATTTCTACACTTTCTAGTAGGGCTGTCAATTTCAGTTTGTCAGCAATATGTATGATCTTGAGCATTTCTTCCAAGGAAAATGGCAAAATGGGATTTATTGTCTTTCTCGTTGTATGAGGTGGCATGTTCTTTAAATCGGGTGGCGAAACTATGAACCGATATTCAGGGTGACTAGCGACTGGGAAAATTGGGAAAAGTCGGGAATTCTACAAAAAGTCAGTGAATTTTGCAAAATCAGCAAAAAAAAAATGCGAAATAGGAACGAAAAATTTGAAAAAATATCAATAATATTCTATCAAAATAGATTTTTTTTTTGTTGCTTATGGTCAGGGAAAATAACGTGAGCAACCGGGGAAAATCAGGGAATTTTACGAAATCATTTTGCTAGACACCCTGGATATTCTTAAAAATATTTGTCAAATTGCATGCATTGGAGATGGTAGATACTGCATCGGTTGAAGGTATTGTTGTCGTCACCTGGACTGTGGTGATTGTAAAATGAACGGCATGATTTCAGGGATCAGAAAGAGACATTGACATTATATTCACGGAATAGAGGCGACAGGCAGAAATGGTTGTACCCAAAAAATGGGGATAAAAAACATAATTTCAATGTTGCTGTTTTGTCATAGATTGTTGAATTACAAGAGAGTTCAACTTAGCTTTTCTTTGACGGAGAATGAAAGAAACTAAGGATTGAGGGTATCTTTGGTTGTGGCAAGGAATCATATGTTCTTAAATTCAGAATTTCTATTCTGTTATCCATCAGTAATTTCAATCATATGTCTAAAAGAGGCAAGTTTATGGGAGGGGATGTGTGAAGAAGAAGAGTGGATCAGGTTGAAAATAGTTGTAGGTTTGCAGTAGTCCTTAATAATCACTATATCAGGGAGGAAATTATTTGATTCAGTTTCTAGGATGAAAATAATATTTGGAGAGAATGAATTATGGTAAAAAGATGCATGATGGATTGCAGATGAGTATTAGGTAATCATAAACAATGAGGGGGTCCTAAACATACAGGAGATATGAAATGAAGGGACCAGTAGATAGTAAAGATTGTGATAGTGATATTGTTTACCTTGAAGTCTTTCTTATTCATTTATACTAACTTTTCACCATGTTTTTGTCAGTTCTTTTGTTTAATTTATTTATTTATACTTCTTTGAATGCATTAACTTATGCCAACAGTGTAATTGCTTTATTAAGTACCAGGGTTCGTATGGGCCATGGAAAACCTGCAAAATCCTGGAAAATCGAAAAAAAAATTCCAGGCCTGGAAAGTTTTGGAAAATCAATGGTTTCTGACTTAAGTTTTGGAAAAAGTGTATTTTGAACGGATTTAATGTTTTCTTAATAATCATTTACATATGATATGAATATATTATTCTTAAAAATATAAAAGGTTATGGTTTTGGAAAATGTATTGAAAAGTTTTGGAAAAGTCATGGAAATATATCTTTGATCAAGTGTACGAACCCGGAGTACCGAAAGGTGCTTTATGCTATAAGTGTGGAGAAACATGTCTGTCCATAACTCGAACATCTCCGAGACTATGAAAGGTTTTCAAAATCTGTTTTCGTCAGTCGATGAATATGGTTCATGGGCACGAACCGATCACAAATATTATCTAAATCAGTTCATTGGAACGTGCACAAATGATACCTCTATTTTCCCGCCTAGCAATTTTCAATGGGAAGATATATTAAGTAATATATCAAACAAATCATAATGACGAGATAGAAGCGGCTATTCATTACTATTTTCGCCAATTGATAAAAACGGTTCAGGAAGTGAACCATTTTGAAAATTATTGATAGTCAGAATTAGTTCAGAGGCACTGTTTAGTGGAACCCTTATGGTTCATTGGAACTTTCAATGCTAAAATATTGCATGTAATATATCAAACAACTTGGAATAATGTGTCATGAATGAATATAATGTAAAAATAATGATAGTTGAAATTGGTTCAAAGGCTCCTGGTTTAATGGTATCATTATGGTCCATTAGAAACTTACAATGTTAACATAGGGAGTTTTAAAAATATGGTTTAGTTTAACCTTTTGGTACTTGGTTATGTCATTCCTTAATGGTTTATTGTATCTTCTCATTGCTTATTTTGTAATTTCCAATTTTTATATTTGTATTGTGACTTTTTATTTTATTTAATCTCCTTTACTGCTTTATTTGCTGTTACATGTCTCTATATCCACTTAATTTAATCTGATTTTGTAACATTCTTATTCATAAATGTCCATTTTACAATACAAGATTTGTTCATTTAGAATTAGCAGACTTTGTCCTTTCAGACATCTTCAGACAACCGATTTTTAAATTTCTTACAATATAAATATTTTAATTATGAACAATATTTATCTATTAATTTTAATGTTTTTCCGGTTACATTGTTTTATTTTTTTGAGATTCAATGTTAGTTTTTTGCTAATTATTTTATTTTATTTTGTAATTTTATTAGTATATATGGTATTGCCTTTTATTAAGTTTTAATTATATAGTTCTCAATCTTTTGTTTTTGTGTAATAACTCTTTTATTTTCTCTTCTTTTAGTAATTGGTTGAAAAATAAATTGCTGTCTACTATTTCCATATTATTTAAAATTTCTTGTGGGTAATATTTGTTTAACAATGAATAGACAAATATTGTTCAAAATTAAAATATTTATATTATGAGAAATTTAAAAATCAGTTGTAACGAATCTGAAGACGTCCGAAAGGACGAAAGTCGGCTAATTCTAAATGAATAAATCTTGTATTGTAAAATGGACATTTATGAATAATTAACAATATACAATACAACTGTGAGATATATAATGAATCTAATTGTAACGTTATGATTGGTTGATACTCCCAGTTTATGTCAACTAATCAGAACACTCGCTGGATTGTGTTACTTTTCACTTATTTTATTACCGTGTTTTATATTGCTTGCTCTGTCATTATGTAAGGGCTGCTAGCCTATTTCTCTTGTACCCTGATGAAGGCAAAACTAGTTGGTTTTAAATTGCAATGTTGTACTGTAAGGTTTTTTTTTTCATTTTGTTTTTAAATTAATAAACACAAAATTATAAATTGTAATCTTTTTTTAAAGATGAACAATAAATAACTAATGAAGAACATGGTTATAAACATTTTCTTACCAGTTTTTATTACTTTTGAACTTAGATTTGCCAGCAAATCTTTTAAACCTTCGTTTGCCTTTATATTTATTGCTTTTTGTATTAGATGAAGAAGATGGTTCAAAATACGCTGATTGAAATGAATCACAATTAATCCAGTCTTGAGACAGGTCATCTTCGATGAATTCTTCTGGACAATCCTTTTCACTCATGTAAACTGCAATAAAAATTATAATGATAATGTCAATTAAAACTATACATTTTTGCTTATTGTATGTAGATAATAAAATTAGCATTTAATCATCCAAAGCAATTACCAATTTTTTCAGCAGCATATTTAGAAGTTACTTCTAATAAAGTTTGTCCATATTTATCAAAATTAGCCTTTGTCACATGGGGTATATTCAACATTTCCTTTTCGGTCATTGGCATGTCTTCACACATTTGTTTTAAGGCAACCATACTGATGACATTTGTGTACTTGATATTATGTTCATGGGCAATTTTTTTACATACATTTGTCAATTCTTCTAAACATTTATCTTTCATCTCCTCTAAATAAGGATCTTCACTTGCGGAACGTACTGCAGAGTTTGTTTTCTCCGATTTAGTAGCTGTATTTTTCAATGGGATTTTTATCTATTAAAAATATTCAATGAAAATAATTTGCATTTCAGTTTATAATCATTATTATACATTCATATATAGTGAGCCCAAAAACATTATACAATCTGTAATTATAAGTTTAAAGGCAAATTACTAAGAGAAAAAAATTAAACACCTGTCAACTTTATTAAATTGTTCATTTTATTTTGCATTAATTCATGCTTTTTTAAGTTTTTCACTTAATTGTACTGTTTAGTACAAAAATAAAATGAAAATATTACAAAACAAAATTCCACAGAAAAATCCATTTAAAATAGAGTCCACTTATAAGAGCAGTAACAACAGTCTGGATTTAAGACCCATTTATCATATACACACACTGGCCAATGAATTAGAAACCCGTGATGAATTACTGTACTGATATGTAAAGTGGGGTTGCAGGTCAGAAACGATTGTGATATGCAAATAAATGCAATCATGTGAGGTACATGCTCATTCCAAGCTGCATGTACAGGGTAGGAACAAGCTGCAGCTGCTCAAGTTCAGCAAAATGGGGAAAACAGCAGACCTGTCTGAGTTACAAGAAGGAGTTATTGTGGGAGCCCTTGTAGCTGGAGCTACGATTTCCAGGACAGTACAACTGACCGGTATCTCAAAAGGTCAGGTCTCCAAGGTGTTTAATGCATGGAAACGGAATCCACAAGAGTTTGTCGAAACGGCAGAATTGTGGATCAAAAACAATCAACCACAGACAGGGACCAACGTCGTCTGAGACGGATTGTACGGCAAAACCAAAGGTCTACTTTGGAGCAACTGATGGCAGACTTCAATGAAGGATCCTCGCAACCCATCTCCTCCAGAACAATGCGCCGAGAGTTGAAGCGAATAGGGATGGGAAGTTGCATGCCAGTGAGGAAGCCCCTGGTGTCAGCAACAAACCGGAAAGTTCGCCTGCAGTGGTGTAAAAAAACAGCATGACTGGACAGTAGACGACTGGAAAAAGGTGATGTGGTCGGATGAGTCACGTTACACATTGTTTTGCACCGATGGCCGGCAGAAAATTTGGTAGCAGCCCCATGCAGCGATGGACCCCTCATGTGTTGTGAACACAGTTCAAGCTGTAGGAGGAGGTTTCATGGTATGGGCCATGTTTTATTGGTATGGCAAAGGTCCCCTGATATTCCTTGACAGTCGGGTGTAAGCCAATGACTACCTGAACATTGTTGCAGATCAAGTCCATCCTGCAATGGTGGATTTGTACCCAAATGGTGAGGGGTTCTTCATGGACGACAATGCCACTGTCCATCGAGCAAGAATTGTTCAGGAGTGGTTTTCTGAACATGACACCAAGTTGCAACATCTGCCGTGGCCAGCACAAAGTCCGGATTTAAATCCCATCGAGAATGTTTGGGATATATTAGAAAGAGACATTCGTCGAAGGCATCCGCTTCCGTCTACTCTGCCGGACCTGAAGGTCTCTGAGGAATGCATGGTCTGCGATTACCTTACCTGCATTGCAACACCTTGTAGAGTACATGCCAAACCGCGTATGTTCTGTACTTACAGCCAAAGGAGGGTCAATACCATACTGAACGAAGGTTTCTAATTCATTGGCCTGTGTGTGTATATGTGGAAGACCTCTTTGGGATAGTCAGGCCTATTTCAGTGTATTTCATGTGGAATTTATTCCGGAAGGGTGAGAATCATATAAGCACTGCTTATGTCCCACCTGAACAAAGGTACACTTCACTGTTCGATTGTCGAAGAAATAAACCTCTGAGGCTGTGGTTACTTACAGTTGGAAGAATTGGGAGACAAAACACCCACTCGACCAAAAAAGTTGACATTTATTGGCATAGATGTACATTTCGATTAAACTGACTGACATCACCTTGTGATCGAAATGTACATCTGTGCCAATAAATGTCAACTTTTTGTAGTTTTGTCTCCTAGTTCTTCCAGCCATTTCTCATGTTCCCATATATTTCCCCTCTATTTTCTATATTAAGAGAATCCAGATATAAGAGTTCTGGATAAAAGAGCAGTCCCCTTGTGTTATTTTTTTTACCCAATTTCCCTTTTAGTTCTCATATAAGAGCTTTGACAATGAACAGTTCTGTGATTGGTTGCTGGAGTCCTTTTTGCAATTGCTCATTGCAACCCATTCTGATCATGATGGGGCAAAACTGGATTAAGAACATTCTACCATAGGTGTTCAAACACTATCAGCCTGATAATGTGTATAATGCTGACGAAACGGGGCTTTTTTTTTTAAGCAACGCCTACACGAACTCTAGACATTGCCAGCAGTCAGGCAGTAGGTGGGAAGACTCCAAAATTAGGAATGACAGTTCTCTTTTCATGCAATGCAATGGGCAGAGACAAAAAAGCTTATATGAAAATCAGAAAGCCACACTGTTTCAACAGAGTTCAGCCCCTTTTGCCATATTATAGTAGCACAAATCCTTGGATGACCAGCTGGATTGGGTCGGACATCTTAAGAAATTGGATACAGAAAAGGGCAGGAAGATCATCCTTTATGCCGATAATGCCCTTTTCCACAAGACTGATTCAACTGTAGAGAACATAAAGGTCGTTTTTATGGCACCCAATATCTTAATAATAAACCATCTTAAAAACTCAAATCTCTATTCTATTGTTTATGTATGGTCCAGTTGTAAGAGCAGTTCGGATATAAGAGCCATTTCTCTGTTCCTAAGGCGACTCTTATAACTGACTCTACTATACTTTGTTTTCTGCTTAATTAATACTCTGTTGGTCCTCCCTAGTCATTTAAAACAGCATAGCAGCTGTGAGGCATTGATTCAACAAATTACAGCTGGTTTGTTTTAGTCAATACCTTTACTAACAGGGTCTGTAATTAGTTTTTATTTTTAGGACCACAGCCTGCCCTACTGAGTGTTAAGCCATACATGTTCTATCGGATGGAGATCTGTTGATTGCACCATCTATGAAATAACATCAACATGGTTCCCTGTGACAACTTTTGCTGTGTGCTTGGATTGTTGTCAGGCTGAAAGATGAATGTTTGTGATAAATGAATCTTCTGGGCTGTGATCTTTCTTCTTTAACTCTTCCTGAATGTAATCTTTTAAATTATTTTCGGATTCTAATAAAGCTGGCATTATAGGTATTTTAAAACCTTTTTCTGATGCTATTAAATTATTTACTAAGGAAAATACCCACTCTACTACAGTAAACCTGATTTTACTTTTTTCACCGAACTGGCAATAAAAAAAGTATAATGCAAGAAAACGTAAAATCAGGGTCAATAAAAAGTCAATAAAGTACTGCATGCAAATTCAGAATAAATAAAAAAACATTTAAAACTTGAAAGAGGCCTATTTACTGCATTAATTTTCTACTATAAAACGCTGGAAAAAAACTTTCATTAGAAACCTGCATACACTAATAGGAAAATATTGAAGAAAAAAACCATTTATGACATTGGGAAAAATCAGTGATTTTAGTTTGTTTTTTGTTTTGATTAGAAATTTCGCAAATTGCATTTTTAGGAATTCGAAAGAGACTGCAGACTTTTGATTTGCCAGAAAAAAGATTTTTCCTGAGGAAAACCTGCAAATCCAGCTTTCGTAAAACAATGCAGCTCTCTGGAAAGCTAAGCAAAGGCTGATTTCAATAGGCTGATTCTCTGCTAGGCTAAATTTCCAACACATCCAATGGTTATTTAACATCCTCAACACCAAACGTATAAAAGAGGAATAGAAAGTTGTAGTATCAGGATTTTATTTCCTGGGGAGAAGAGTCAGGTTTTCTTTTAAAATGCATAATATTCTGCCTTCCTCATTATACCTTCAATGAAAATGAGAGGACCCATGCCTACCATGAGAAGCATCTCCAAATCAACACACAACCTTCTCCATGTTTCACTGTTGCCCTGAGGCATTTTTCCTTAAGTATCTCATGAGGTTGTCACCAAACTTTCATACATCAACAAACTTCAACAAACAGGTTAAATTTACTTTTATCCAACATCTATAAGATAGCTATACATCACTTACCCACAGTTTCCTTGGTATTTCACAATCAAATGAAATACTTAACTATTACAGTTACATGCAAATTTCTCTATCTCTGTGATTATGCAAGTTTAGCTATCTTAGCAAGGGCTAGAACGCTGTAGTTCCTTAGTTTTCCCCACACGAGGGCATCATTCTGTTAAGTTGTACTTCATTTGTGATCACAATAAGGGGAACAGCAGGGTTCGCAGTATGGTTGCAACATTTAATTCCAATATTTTTATTTCTTTGTGTGTTTCTTAACAGAATTTTAAACAAATATAATTTTATATTAATGAAATAGAATGTTTTTGAAATCTGTATTTCTGAGTTTTCATTCTCAGTGGCCAAAGAGCCCAGGCACAGGTCTTGTCGCTCTTGGTTTGAGTGTAAGCAAAGCCAAGTAGGGTAATCCTCTGCTAGACTAACTTTCAAATAGATTCAATGGTTATTAAACACCCTCAACACTGAAAAATGCAAAAGAGGAATAGAAAAGATAAAATAAGATGACAGTTATGATGGCAGTTTATTGATTATAGCAAGAATTCCCCTTCATCCAATCCTTCTAATAGAAAGAGGTATGTACTGTACACACGTTTCTCAAAATAAAAAAAAAAACCCACCCATAATGTTTAGGTATGCATCTCAATGTTTGAGGAGATGGGAAATTCCGTCCACGAAAAAAGATGTGGGTTGTTGAGTCCATAACTGCTTCCTCTTACCTCCTCATCGCCAGGAGTCACTGTCCCTTGAGGAATTTTGTTCAACAGTCTGAAGAGAATATAAAATACATGAAATTTTTGCAATACTTGAATGTTGGTTTGGTTTGGTTTGGTTTGTTTGGTATTAACGTCCTTTTCAACTGCCATGGTCATTTCAGGACGGCGTTATAGGGGCCGCAAATTTTGCCTCGCAAGGGTTCTTTAGCGTGCAGCCGGCAAACGACTACACGGGGCCAACGGCTTTACTTCCCTTCCGAAGGAAGTGCGTGATCTCAGGATTTCCCCCCTGAAAAATCCTCGTCGTCCTCGGCCGGGATCGAACCCGTGTCCTCGGGCATCAGAGGCGATCACGCTACCCCTGAGCCACCGAGGCCGATCAATATTTGAATGTGAATATACTATAAAAACGAACACATTAAAAAGCTTACAATTAATATAGCTAAGTTGCTTTAAACAGTTGGTTTACAGGGAAGCTCCCTATTGCTGTCAATATTGAATGATGAAGAGCTACTTGCTTAGCACCCAGTGATACGATTGAATAGCTTGACAAAAATTGATATAATTTGCGTAAAAACAGAGATCACCAAAAAATTTTTTCCAATTCTAAATCGTTAATAAATACAGATTTCAAATAAGTGTTTTTTCAAAATTGTTGAAATCGAATTTTTTTCTTTTTCTTTTATGTTTTGTTATGAAATATATACATTTTACTTGTTATCTTTAAAATTTCAAAGAGATTTGAAAAAAATTAGCTTGAGATGTGACTTTTTAAACAAAAAGTACCAAAAAATGTATTTGTTTATAACTTTTTAACAAATGGAAATGTTTCAAAAATATTTTGGTACTCCATTTTAATACTCCATTAGGTACTATCAAATTGTAATAAAAGTTTTAAATTTCACGGCATTTTTGTTTTTGAGGGGGCCACTTCAGGAATTCTTACCCTTGTTAATAACCCTGCATAACTATTTGATTGGTTTAATCACAACATTTTCTCTAGTTTTTATATTTATTACCATATAATTTCTAGAATTCTGTGTCGCTATCACCATTGTTGATACAAACAGGACCGGCCTATTTTTTGCATAAACTTTTTAACAAATTTAAAATTTTTCAAAAATATTTTGGGAATTTTAATACTCAATTAGGTATTATCAAATTATAATTAAAAACCGTTTTTTGCCTTCCATTGTTGATCAGGATTAGTATGCCCTACCATCATTTAGAATATCGATTATTATTGATAATTATTATTGTTTCGAAATCTCAGGGAGAAAGTCACAGAGACCTTCCTCTGACTTTGAAGATCAACTGTGCAAAATTTCATCAAGATCGGAATAAAACTGTAGATTTGTATAACAAACAAACAGTTTTTTATATACAAACTAGCGGAGGCACCTGGCATTGCCTGGGATAATTGCAGTTTTAGGTAAGCAGAACAACCTCAAGAAGTTAAATAATATCTCAAATTGGTTTTCAGTAATTCTACAATTTCCTGTTGTAGACAAATCTCCTGTTGTTCAGATGTTTCCAACGCCCTGATGATTTTTTTTTTCTTCTGTGACCAATACTCATTCATTTCTTAAAGGGTCATTTCGATAGATATGAATTACATGTATCCTTTGAATGATTATTATAGAGCATAGGTAATACCGTATGGTTGTTGATTTGTAGTGTCGAGTTGATGTATGCTTTGTTATCGGTTATGTCGTCAACTCGTGCCCAAGCAAAGGGACTGCTTCCTCGGTCACCTTTCCACTCTTTCTCAATAGTCTGCTAACTCTCAATTAATCTCCAGTTGCTGATCATTTATAAAGATTTTCAAGAAAATGTTAACTTCTAAGAACTATCAATTCTAAGAAAAGCCTGAACAACAGGAATTCTATGTATTGTTACAAATTTAATTTTGTTTTATAATTCTTAGAGGTGGGATGGAACCTACTTCTATTGCACACTTTGCCTGATAACCCGGCATCACCTGGGACTTCATTTAACCTGTTGTTGTCCTGCCTCAAATTAAAATGATATCTATCTTCATCACCTGGGAGCATCACTGGATACTTTAGACCCATCTTTCCTTTGAAGTTTCCCTTGCCCTTGACGTAGAAGCTCTTCTTATACCCTCCTGCTCTAAACCAAGCTCCCGTTGTTTAGATGTTTCCAATGCCTGAATAGTTTTTTTGTCTTTTAGTTGCAGAGTTTCTCTGATCAATACTCGTTCTTTCTCTTTCCTTTCCAAACACACAAATTTTTCCCCAGTTGTCCGGACTTTTGTTAGAGAGCTCAAGGGAGACACATGTAACTCCTTAGCCTACTCCATAAACACTGCCTTATCTATGTCCTGTCATTGATCATCATTTTCTGCTCATTGTTTATAATTTTTGGAAATGAACATTCAATCATCGCATCACCACCACCTTGGTTTCCAAAACATTCACATTCATACAGATTACTGTTAAATTGTATTGGGAATTTTTTAGGAAATGTTTGGATCTGCTGTGCTACCACGTAAGCTAGGAGATATCCCCGGCTAACTCAGACTCTTTTTTGATTAAATTTTGCAATATCTGAATGTGAATATACAGTAAAAATGAACACATGAAAACGCTTAGAATTAATACAGTAAAAATTCATAATGAAAATTCGAAAAAAAAATTTTTTAAATGCTCCCAATGGATGGACCTCTCCAAGTAAGATACAGAAAATAATTTCTTGGTCACGTAATTATACTTTAGATGTATACTCGCACCCTGTTGTGGTGAACTTCGAGGATACAAATCTCTTCTTGGGTGGCAGTGGATGTTGTACATGTTCATTTATGGTCTGTGTGTTCAGCAATCCCAACAATCTGAATGGGGTTATTTACTACTTGGTAATCTATTGTTGCAATTTGCACTCTGCTCTCGGTGTCTTGAAGCAAAACTTGGCCATTCATCACTTTGTGTAGTCTAGCAGTCACCGTTTCTTCTGTTGATACGCTTGCATCGTTGAGTGTCGCCTGGGAACTTCGATGACTACTTGATCACTCACCACTTGCTCAGTTCCTCAATAGTCTGCTAACTCTCCAGTTACTGATCATTTTTAAAGTTTTTCAAGAAAATGTTAACTTCTAGGAACTATCAATTCTAAGAAAATCCCGAACAACAGGAATTCTATATATTGTTACAAATTCAATTTTGCTTTATAATTCTCAGAGGTGGGATGGAACCATCATTCTTAATGAACCTACTTATATTGCACACTTTGCCTGACAACCCGGCGTTGCCCGGACTTTATTTAACCTCTTGTTGTCCTGCCTCGGATTAAAATGATATCCATCTTCACCACCGTGGAGCATTTCCAAAACATTCATACAGATTATAGTCAAAATGTATCGGGGTTTTTTTTCGGAAATGTTTGGGTCTGTTATGCTACCAAATAAGCTAGATAATATCCTCAGCATTGCTCAGACTCTTTTTTGATTAAATTTTGCAATAATCTGTATGTGAATAACCAGTAAAAATGAGCACATGAAAGCACTTAGTATTAATGCAGTAAAAATCCATTATGAAAACTTGAAATTTTTTTTTTTTTTATATGCTCGCAATTGACAGACCTGAGGACAAATTGATACCAGGGCGATACTTTCAAAACTGATATTATCGCGATACCGATACTTTCGCGAAACGATACCAAACCGTTACTTTTTTTGGGTCTTCGATATAAATTCCGGCATTTTTTTGTTTCCATTATTAAACCAATCCGAAAGTTTTCAGGTTATTAAACGTCTTTTCATGTGTATGCCATCTCATTGGCCGCTTCATTTAACCCGTTATAATTTTGACCAATCCCGAGCGGCCTTACCCTCGCCGTTTCTGCATATAAAGAAGTTCTCGTTGGAGGTAGTCAAATCAACTTGTGAAGGTGAAGGACGTTGACAACGGCACTTGGAAGGGTCACAGCAGCAGCACCTAACATGCGTCAAGATCACTTCTTCTTCAGCGTCCTCCACTTCCAGCTGCTCTATTACGTCCAATCGTGTAAATGAAATTGAAGATGATCTAAACGTGGAGGCGGCATCAGGACATTTATCCTAATGTGTCAAAGTTAGGGTTGAAGTACTTGACTGTTTGTGCCACATCAGTACCCTGTGAACGTTTATTTTCACGGGCAGGTCTAATTTTGACTAACAGAAGAAATAAGTTGGAGGGAAATCACTTATCAGAATTGCTATTTCTTAAATACTTAACAAAGGAAGAGTGGGAACTTGATTAAAAGCAAAAATTCGAAATAAATAAAATAAAAAACCTTCATCCTCGTATGAATTCATTTTATCAGTATTGGTCGGTATCGCGATACTGACAAAATTAAAATTAAAAATAGACTTTGAAGGATTCACTTTTCAACATCAACTCCAGTGTCATGAAAGAAAATAATAATTAAAAAAATAGGAGCGCAAAGTACATAATTTTCGGTATCGCAAAGTACATAAGTATCGGTATCGGATTTTTTGGTATTGTACGTAGTATCGGTATCGCAATACTTTATGTATATTGACCATTACTAGTATGAAGTTTGGATTATACCTTTTGAAACACCCTGTATATTGTTGTTCCGTGCACAGTGTTGGTGAATTGCGTGTTGATACATTGTTGATACCTATTGTTGCAAAAACTTTGTCTTGCATTGTTGGTCATGAGATACCTCTTATTAATGTGCTCCGCCATCATTATGAATATCGATTATTATCGATAATTATTAATTTTTTGAAATCTGAGGTAGACAGTGACCTTCCTCATGCTTTGAAGATCAAGTATGCAAAATTTCATCAAGATCGGAATGAAACTGTCGATTTGTATAAGAAACAAACCTACAAACCCACCCACAAACATTCTTCTTTATATAAATGGAAGATATAGAGATTGTTTAGAAGAATTAGTAAAGTAATTATTTATTTTAAAAAAATTATTTCAGATGAAGGGCTGATACCATCTTTTAGTTCTGTGCATTATAGCAATGTGATATTATTTTAAAAGAGGGGAATGCAAGAGGGGTTTGGATATTTTTGTAAAATTTTCTTTTAAAGATCTAAAAAAAAGCATGCATCAGTGCAAAATAAAATGTGTTATTTAATGGAGTTGATAGTTTGTTTTTTTTTAATTTTTTTTTTCAGGTATGAATTTGTCTTTGATTACTGAATGTATGGATAATGTTGTGATTCACTGCATAATAATCCATACATCAAATCTAGATATGCCTACCCACCTTAAGTGCTCCTGATAAAAGTTCAGTTGCTCTCGGTCCTGGACGAATATAACTTACAGCATGATCATCATTTGTTATAAATAATTCTTCTTGAAGAACTGCTTGGAAGACTAACTTGTGGAAAAAATGCTCAGTATCAACTCGCTGATATGAAGAACCTTTTCCATACATAAGAAGCTGATTATGTTTTGAAGCCATCACTTTCTGAGCTTTAGATCCTTAAATAATAAAAAGA
>JAHWFO010008089.1:4679207-4692304 GCA_023313115.1 Rhysida immarginata | reverse complement strand
AGAAGAAGGAATTAAAAATATAGAGATAGCAGCAGGGGAGGTAGTGCGGAAATCAAATATTATTAGCATATGTTTACTCTCTCATCATCGGTGGTAAGAGATGATAGTATTAGAAAAAGAGGGGGTCAACGAAGGTAAGTTCTAGGTGTTGAAGATAGACTTCAGAGAGGAAGCTGATGAGGGGGAAGCTCATTCCTAGGCTGGAGGATTGAGAGTAGAATGAATTATTAAATATGAATTAGTTTTGGTTAGATATGACAGAGAGGATTGCAAAGAGGTCGATGGAGTCAGGGACAGGGAAGGAAAACGAACAAAGAAAATGTTCAAGGATCAGTGATGCCGCTAGGCAAAATCAGCGTGGCGTAGCGCCATGCTGCCCCTCGGCCCATCCACGCTCCCCCTCGGCACTGCACAAACGCAAGAATCTGAATCCAATAAATGCCAACAATGTGTGTTTAAGTGTTCATTGGAGCTTGTCATTGTGGCGTGAGTGATTTTAAATCCTAAACAATTTAATTAAACTACTAAGTACATTCATTTAACATATTAACTAACTGCATCAGTTTAGTCGGTAGCCGTGACAAGCTGTTCATCGCGTTACTCCTTGTGCTTTTTTTTTTTTATCCTCCGTGCTGACAAGTCGAGCCTTTTGTATTTGTGGGTGATGGTTTCCTGTGGTTGCTTTACTGTCAAAACAAACCGCTTCGTCTGCAGAAGAAGTATTCCTCAATAAGCTTTCACGTTTAAATTAGCATTAACGTCAATTGTTGTCACCCATGACGATCGTAATTGTTTGTGACGTCTTGTTATGTGTGTCATTGTTTTCCACTGTTATCGCTCTTTGCGTTGTTCAAGATGATGACTGTTCATCCCGATTCAATTCCTGATGGAGTCGATGCATCATTCGCCTGTAAACGCAGTATCATGTTCGAATGGGATAATACAGATCAACTGTATAAGATATAAAGTTTAAAAATCTTAATGTAATCATTATTCGCAATTATATTCTGCAAAAATAGTGCATAAATTGTTGAAAAATATACTTTAAGAACTATTGAGGACTGTACCACAAATGTAGATCACGTCTTTTTGTGGCATCACAAAGTAAGGAAGAGATTAATCTAGAAGAAATTAGAAAGCCTTAACATGTCCTAATCGCATACAGATTCCGAAGTTAGCATTATGCCTTAAAAATATAAATGTAGGTCACTGAAATGCATGTACTTTTATGAACTTTAAAGTAAGAATTTAGCTGCATTCAGTGCCCCTTTCAGACATTCAGTGCCCCATTGCCATTGAGCACACCATGCTGCCCTTTGTTTCTGTAGCCATCACTGAGGATGGAAAAAGTGTCTGGGACGGAGACATTAGTGTACAGGTTAGTGATGTCGAGTGACCAGAGGCAGTGGAAATCATTAGTGTAGAAGGAGGAAAGATTTTCAGTGAGGTTAAGGGAGTTCTGAACATTATATGTGTTAGGTAAGCCATTAAAGTTGAAGAGGAAAGAGGAGAAAAATTTGGCAACAACATGGGCAGGGGCTGGGGAATAGTTAACAACAGGGCATATAGATACGTTAGGCTTATGGATTTAGATAAGGGCATTGAAGATGGGGAGGGGGGCCCCCCCCCCCCCCTCCGGCCCAATAAGGCGGTGAAGATGTTTAAAACAGGGGGATTTATTAGTAACTGAAATAATTGCTCTATGGTATTTAGGCTAGTCAGGAGGATGAAATTGTTGGAGGAAAGGAAATAACAGACAGTGATTTGCTAAACCAATCTGCTAACAAAACAAATACACTATCAAGGAGAGTGCCTGACCGAGACAGATTTTGACCAAACTTTGCCATCATGTAGTACTCAGTGAATGTAGAATACATATTTGAGCGTTTTGGGTTCCAGCCCCTGGGCCTGAAAAATGGGGCCCTAAAATCCCAATAATTGAAAGTGCTTGGATTGCCCCAGTATTGTTACCCAAGGTACCCCTGGGAATGCGCCTTACAGTCATGCAATCTGTATTTCAAACGACCCATCCAGTTCAAAACCATTTTCAAAAAGATCAAATTATTATTACAGGGTCAACCTCGTCCCACCCTCCCCGGTGGCCCAAGGAGTTGTTTCGGCAGTAGAAAATAAGTATGATTTTCTGAACATTTGTCATCTATCATCGTTGTTATATTTTCATCTAAAGAAATTAATCCAGTCTCCTCGATGGCGAATAGTGAGTATGGAGCAAAGCAAATAATTTTCAAAAGAGAATTCAGCAAAGATTCAAGTGACTCCAGTAATAACTTTATTACTCCAAATCAACACATATTGACACGTTTAAATGTGAGAAACTTTAAGCTACAATTTCTCATACGAATGCATCATTGATTTTCCACAATTTGTGATATAAGGAGTTCCCAAAATGATAGCCTCACACCTACTCTTGGGGTTAAAATCGCAAAAATAAAATCAAATGAACTATTCATATCGGATATCTTACATTAAACAAGACAGAAAAATCTGAACAAAAAAAAGTGGAAATCTGCTGTCCCATAAAGATACCCTCACCCTTTGAAAATTCCTGGTACTTGGATGACTCTTGAGGTGTTGCAAATATCCTTGCCTCACATAATGTTGTTAGTGGAACTAACAGTAACCAACTTGTGACAGGTCTGTGAGCATATGAACTGTCTAGATCATCAGAACAGCATGGGTCATGGCAAGGTGCTGACTGAACGAGAAATGGGGCTTATTACAGCCTACAAGAAGCAGAACCTAAGCCACAGGGCCATAGCCAGCAAGATTGGCCATTCTCTGAAAGCAGTGAACAACTTTCTATGACTCGGTGGTGATTACAAAAAGAAAAAGTGGCAGACCACAGAAATTTTCTGTAAGGCAGAAGAGACTGATTATTAGAAACCAGACAAGCAATAGGACCCTGACGAGTATATGTGGCGCTTGTTTTACAGAGCGCCGAGTATATGTGGAGGCCCTAACGATTCTACAGTATGCACTTTGTGTAGTGAAAAGCGAGTCTTCTACAGTCTTTGAATAGTGACTGCGTCACAAGACTATAATGTTCCTTTGTTTTGGTATTGACCGTTTCGGTAACAAAACAACGCGTCATAGGAAATCACATGACCGATCCTACGAGAGCCCTTACTAACTTCCGTTTCAGAGAGCATCAAAGGATTTAGGGTAGTGTAACTACAGTGTAGTTTAAAATACAAGTGTTTATACAATTATTAGGCGATTTTTCTGTTTAAATTATGTCAAGCACATATTTTTAATAGTTTGAACGGTGTAGCCAGCCACCGATATATGCAGAAATTAATGTTTGAAGGGCAGGACTTCCCAGATCCCATGAATGATATGTTAGAAACGTTTTTCAAGAACGACGTGAATTCGTGGCCTACAATAATATCACTCGATCTGTGCAATTTCTTTGTGAAACGAATATGTTTCTACGCCAAGGAACAAAATGTTTCTACTCTTCATTAGATGATTTTAATTACCTTGTAAGTGGGAAAGTAAAAGAAATCCTCGTGTATCGTGTCAAGGAGCTACAGGTGAGTGAAAGATTTAAGCCTATAGATTTATCGTGCTAACTTTCATACATTTCTAATTAGATTTAATACAATTTTAAATGAATTTAATGGGATAAAATGAACTATATTTTAAGAAATTTATGCGAGAAAAAAATAACTAAAGTTCCGTGACGGTGTATGTTGAATGATGGGCGGCCAGACCGATATGAATGACCGCCTGTTAGCTGAAGTTCATCGTCACGGAATTTTCATGATTTTTTCTCGGATAAATTTCTTAAAATGTAATTCATTTACTCCTAATAAATTCATTTAAAATTGTATTAAAATATTTAGAAATGTATGAAATTTACGTAAAACTGTATGAACCCAATTTGTAAAAACTGCATTAAAGTCAGCACGATAATTCAATAGGCTTCAATCGTTCCCTCACCTGTAGCTCCTTGACACGATACACGAGGATTTCTTTTACTTTCCCACTTACAAGGTAATTATAATCATCTAATGAAGAGTATATAATTATAACCGTCTGTTTATAGTTCATTTGTTGAATGATGAGCGGCCAGGCCAGGAGACGCCCAAAATTTAAGAATTTACTTCAATTTTTTATGAAATGATGACCCACTCCTCCACTGCCTTTTTTCTTTTCTGTGTTGATCATGAATGACCGCCCGTTAGCTGAAGTTCATCGCCACGAAACTTTCGTGATTCCTTCCTGCATAAATTTCTTAAAATATAATT
The DNA here is from genome assembly GCA_023313115.1 of Rhysida immarginata. Taxonomy (NCBI): domain Eukaryota; kingdom Metazoa; phylum Arthropoda; class Chilopoda; order Scolopendromorpha; family Scolopendridae; genus Rhysida; species Rhysida immarginata. Next base: position 4,688,033 of record JAHWFO010008089.1, on the reverse strand, counting down.
TCGATAATATGATAAATCATTTACATATTAATTAGGTATGTTACAATAATAAATTCAAAGCATAAACGCGACGGGGCTGATCGATGTCAGCCGAGAAAATTAGAGGACACTACACCGGACTTTTGCCGATTTTAAATAAATATAATGCGTGTTTTAGTTCAGTATTAACGGAGTTTAATTATTAACTTAAGTAAAAAAAAATTTTTTTATTGTAATCTTGTTTCAGTCAATTTACTGTAAAATTTTTATTATTCTAATTCAATTACTGAAAACAAGCCCGTAACACAAACATAACAAGAGTAATACTTAACCGCTGTGTAATTAAACTAAAATAAATACAGTAATACTAAAAATATTTATTCTTCCGTATTTCTGTATTGAGGGGGTAATATTGTATTAAATTCATTTAAAAGTGTATTAAATCTATTTGATCCAACACAGCACTTCACTACACAGTATTGTTTAGCATGGAAAAATGGCGACGCCGGAAGTGTGGGTGGGCTCCAGAGGCCAACGGATGTCGCTGCCGCCACCTGCATAGAGCTTTCCTCGAAAGGGTCAATAGCATTAAGTGGAATAGGAATATTTTACATGAAAAGGAGCACATTGAGCTTACAAGCAGATTTGTGGAATAGGAATATTTTATGCAGGAGCTCCCGATGCATCCGTCCAGGGAAATGAGCAACCCCAACTAAGCAAAGCCTGCACTCTGACTTCACCCCTCTAGATTAAATCCTGGGTATATCTTATCTTGTACAGAGGGTAGATTATCGCAGAATGATAATCTACGGCACTTACTCCTTCGAGGGAGTTTTGCGCCATCCCAGTAACTAACGACTGCTATGAGATAACAGTAGCAGCCGGGACCGACGGCTTAACATGCCCTTCATGATGGAAGAGCTGCTGGCGGACGAACACACCAATAGCTATCACCAGCTGCTGGACAACCAGCACTGGTCACTCAGCAAATGGGTCAGACTAAAGTCCCCCAACAGCTGTGCCCCAAATAGCCGTCCCACCCAGCAGTGGTCCTCAAGCCACTGGCTGTCACCCAGCCAGCAAATGGCTGTCTGAAGTTGCTTAACTCCATCGATCAGCGAGCCAACCGATGAGACAACCAGGCCACTCCCAATCCTAGGTCTAGGTCCATGAGGCACATGCTGGAATCAACATCCCTATTTTGAGCAGAGTACTTTATGTTTGAGATAATTGTAGTTTTAGGAAATAATTACTACAATGCGAGGCATTTTGACTTTGAAAAGTGGTAATTTAATACTTATGGTAGTATGTAGGATCTTGAGGGGCCCCTCAGTATTATGACTGACCTTACTTAGAACACGTCTCTTGTTGTAATTGATTTGTTACATGGTGAATAAACGTGTCTTTGGAATGCCTTCAGCCGCAGTGTTAGTTCCTTCCCACCAATTAATCCAGGTCCCGAACCCCTGACATGCCTTCCCCATCGCTATTGGGTTTGAATAGCTATCTGAACTTAAAGGGTAGGGGGTGGTCCGTCACAATTTCATGTGCTTTCTGTCATGCTAACATAAATCGTTACTAAAGTTTGTAATCAACTTTCTGTACTACCAAGTGTCTTTGCTAATGTTCTCTTGTTTGTTTTTTCTTTATGGCTCTGTTGGTACTTAATTTCTGGATAGCTCTCATAATAATACATATTGGCTAAATTTGGATTTAAATCTGAAAAACAGCGACTTGTGCATAAACTGAATAACTTTTCAAAATCATTTTTATTGATCGACTTATACAAGAGTCAATATGGTAATAAAGAAATATGGCAAAGTAAAACTGTTCTTTTGTGGATATCTATATTATACTCCGAAAATATCTTCATGAAAAATAACAGATACTTGAGAAAATGAATAAATAAGAAAGAACTATGGCATTGAATTGACTATATATGAAGGAAAATCTTCTTACCACAAAAGAACATCCGAGATATGGAACATCAGATATTTTTTCCCTTCTTGTATAGAATCTCAATCTTGTCACTGAGAATAAAGGCATAGCTTTTGAAATACGTATAACTCGGATGTTCTCTTGTGGTAAGAGGTTTTCCCTTCATGTACAAGTCTCAATCTTGCTGTTGAGAATGAAGGCATAGCCTTCAAAAGACGTATTCAGCTTAAGAAATCTCCAAAAGTTCCCTTAACGGATGAAGAATTTTTTTTGGAATTACAATAGAAGTGCTTTTGAGTGTAAATAATTTTAGTTAAGTTAAAAAACTCTTAACAGATAGTAAAAATAAAAATTTTCCAATTTACCTCTGAATACATCAATGAAATGTGCAAGAGTAAAGTTAGCCTTTCTTCGTTGTCCAGTTCCAACAACTTCTATTATCCCTTTCACAATTAATTTTGCATCTTCTGTAACATCTTGATCTTTAACTAAACTCTAAAGAAGGTATTTAAAATAACATTTGTTATAAGAAGAAAAAAAAAATAGAACTTGTGTGAAAACTTTCCATTTCCACTAATCTTGGTGGATCATCATTGCTTTGTGTTCATTCCTTTAATTATTCACTCAGATAATTTTTAACACACACCTTGTTATTCAAGCAATTATCACAAACACTTTTGGGATTTGATTTGCAGAGTTTACTGTCAAATTTTTCTCCAAAATACTGCAATAAGAGGGTTCGACGACACATGGTGATGTTTTCAGCAAACCTTGCAACTTGATATAGATTATTCATATGCATCTGTAAAGCGCTGTGATTTGGTTTATCTTCTAAAAAATTAATTAAAAGTCTGGTAGCTTATATTTATTAAATAAATCAATATTTAAAATTTAAAGGTTTTCAGAAAAGACACAAAATATAAAAACGTATAATAAAATATATAAATCTTGAGGAAAAAAAATCAAATTAATATAGTATTCTGAAACTAAACATGAACTTTTAAATCCAGATCAGTCAATATCTAGCATTTATAAAGAAAAATTTTTAAATGGACTGTTACCAAAACATTTAGCATAATCATACAGGTGTTTCAAATTAAAACAAGCAACACTGGGCTAAATATGCATTGTTGCAGACAGTACTTATTTTGAAGGTGACTGAACATTTAAATCAACATATCTTCAAGAATCATGAAAATAAAAATTTAGTTGGGGGAGAGGGTTGACCAATTGGATAGTTAATGGTGGGGTGCAATAAAAACTTCATCCAAAATGGCTCATCAGAGCCAAACAATTCATTAACAAAAATTATTTGTCTTAATAAAATGAGTTCATACTTCTGTTTATTGGTAATGAATGCTATAGTAATTTCTTTATTTTTAGAAACAAAAAAACCCTTAAAAGGCTTTACCAATTGTCATTAAAAAAATGTCAAGACACAGTTTAAGGAACCCTGAGAGCTCTCTAGAGCCCAATCTAATGAACCGATTGTGTGCACATTGAAATGTAGGCTATTCAGACTATGGGGAAGAGAATTCTGGAAAGAAAAAAATTAATACAAATTTTCACCACCAGATGAAAATGTGATGCTGTGGAATGACAAATGGAGATTTTTAGACTAGTTTTATTGTTTTAAACAAGCAGGTAAGGTTTTTGTTTGATTACAGCATATGTTCGTTCTCAATATCAGCCTTATTAGCAGAAAGTTTATTCAAATTAGAAAATCAACATACCCAGAATAGAATGGATTGATCCATTCATTACATTATGTTTAGTGAAAAGATCATGGTTTTAAGCAAGAAAGAACGCGCACTGTCGGTAAAATTGTTTTACCAGAATGAAATCAGCAGTCCAACTGCACTGCGAGCATATCGTCTTCTAAAAGGATTGTGAAAAGGGCCCATGTCAGATACTGGGTTGCGAAAAATGATAAAGAAATTTGAATTGATGTGGCGATTTGGCTGTCACACCAGCAAGAGGACGGCGCAAGATAGCAGACGAAGTTATTGGGCTGTTGCAGTGGTGGACAGAGATTCCTCTTCTCAACATTCTGCAACAAGTGCTCGAGCAATAGGATATGAATTTCCATCCCATGGTACACAGTATGAAAGGTCTTGTGGTCCATTCTGCATTGGTACCTCCTCGACAAGTGAAGGAACTGCTTCGTGCCGACTTTGGAGATGATCATGTGATCTTTAGAAGTTTTCCATATGCGTGGCCTCCATGTTCTCCTGACTTGAACCCGTGCAATTTTTGGCTCTGGGGATACATTTCAATTTGCATCACAATCGGTTCATTAGATTGGGCTCTAGAGGGCTTTGAGTAGGCAAACTTATTTCATAACAATCCTGTATATTCATTTAAATCTAGAATAGCAAAGCAATAAGTAGTAGTGAAAAAGGAGTGTTTAACCTAATCCATGTAAGCAAGAGCGGCCCTGTTCGACTTTGACAATGGAAGATCATATGATGATCACATAGGCTTTAAAAAAAATTTTAATCATTGAGATAGGGTGTCAGTGCACTGCCGAGCTCCCCTGCAAGGATTACTGTAATTTTTGGTATATACGAGGGTCAGTCAAATGAAAACCAGAAATATTTTTTACAGCTCCTTTATTACAGACAGAGTTGGAACAAGTACACTATTTTTTAATGTAGTCCCCCCTGCTTTTCGATGCATTTCCACCACTGAGTCGGGAGGGCATGGATATCTCGGGGAAAAAAAATCTTTTGGCTGTGCATTTGCAGGAAAGGTGATGCTGATCTTGTTCTGGGACCACAAGGGTCCCATTGTGGAACATTAAGTGGACAAGGGCAAGATGGTGACGAGTGCCACCTATAGTGAATTGGTGCGTGAAACCTGCTATATGCACCAAGTGCCGCAGACTCCTACGGCTCAACAGGCGTTCTCATACGGCTCGTGCGACCGTGGCAGGAGTGCCTCCCCCATCCTCCTTACTCTCCCGACCTCGTGCTCTCCGACTTCCACATCTTTGGCTCACTAAAGGACTCCTTAGGTGGTGAAACAGTCGGTGCATGAGTGGCTGCAGAACTTTTTTGGCTTTGGTGACGTCGAATGCCACCATTCCTTACTGGAGCACTTGGTCAGTGGTTGATAGTGATGGACCCAGGACTCATCTCCAGTCACAACCCGCTCCAAAAAGGTGTCACCTTCAAGTTCGTAGCGACGCAGCAGCTCTTGGCAGGCATCAACTCACCTCTCCTGCGTTTCGGGCGTCAGTAAAGCTCTATATATACAAGTATGGACAACTGAAGCCATTTTCGGCTTATTCGAAGGCTCAACTGCTTATTAAAATTCTCAAAAATCACTCGTTTTTTATGCAAGTTAACGCTCATTGTAAATATACATAAATTCCATAAAAAACGAGTGATTTTCGAATTTTAATAAGCCATCTATAGTGAGTGTACCTACGAAAAGGCCAAAATGGAGTCAGTTGTCCATACTTAAAAATATACAGAGCTTTAGGCGTCAGCTGACGAGGGACCCATCTTGCAGCCACTTTCCGGTATTTCAGCTCATCATGGACAATATGCTGAGCAGAGCCATTACTGACCTGTAATGCCGTTGCAATGTCATCAATGGTGACCCGTCTATCCTGCAGAATCATTTCCTCTGCCGCTGCAATCGCCTTGGCTGTCACAAGACATTGTGCCTGGCCTGGCCTCGGTGTGTCCGCCAAACTTGTTGTGCCGCTGCTGAATTTTTTGCACCATTCGTACACCTGAGTCTGCAATGCACATGCAGCACCACACTGTGCCAACAAGCGTCGATGGATTTCTATTGGTTTCATGCCTTCACTGTGTAGGAAACGGATCACTTTACACTGCTCTTCTTTGGTGCATTCAAACGGAGGGGCCGCCATATTGGGAACGCCCGTATGGCGCCGCTGGGTCACGTGGGGACGTGGGACCAACGCCAATTCATCGCGGGAGAGTCCATGTGCATGCATACCAGGTGTGATCGCAATGGGAGCGGCTTTCGATTTTCTACAGCGGTTTTCTGGTTTTTATTTGACTCAGCTCGTAATATGCAGGAAAAGTAAAAGTTAAAAAAAATCATTATGCTGTATTATAAAATATAAATATCATTTAATATCCCTGTAATAAGAGCAATGAAAATACAATTTAAAAAAAAACCAATTTTTTGGGAGGGGGGAGGGGTTGGGGGGGGGGGAGGCAATTATATACCGAAAATTACTGTATATCCACAAAAAGAAGGAAGACTTGTGAGAAGAAGGAAGAGTGAACAGGTGAGGCCACAGACAAGTTGGAAGAGTGTTATGGACCTGATAGAAAATGTGTAACCCCTTTTTCGCATTATGCCCTCTACAGTGCGACTCATATCTATGGAATCAGTCTGATTTTTCTGAAGTACGTTAGTTATTTTTTTTTAATATAATTTTCACTTTATAGTTATTTCCATTTCAAAGTATTTGGTTATTAATTTTTATTTTGTTCATTGCTAGTGCTGCCTTTAACTATAATGCAATTTGGAAACTAATTAGGAGGATAACAGAAAGGCTTAATTATTTTTGTTTGAAATTATTTAGATAGATTAGAAATCACTAAGTTGTTAACATAAAAATAGTTACATACCATATCATATAACAAAAGATGGATATAGAAAAAAAGAAGGACGAGACACAAGAACCCTGAAATAAAATAATAAATAATAAAAATTGAACACAGGGTGGTTCTTTCTTTCAGGTTCTTACTACCCCATGTTCAATTTTTATTACTTACTAGCATATAATATACCTGGCATTGTTCGGGCTCTTAGACGAAATTTTGCAATATCTGAATGTGAATGTACAGACAGGAAATTTCAGTTTTATTATATGTATAAAAGAAAGAAAGAATATAGAAGAAAAAAATGATTAATTGGGATCAAAAGTACCTTAAATGTTGACCCAGACTATAAGCTATAACCATTCTGCATATCATTAAAATCCGACTGACCGACAGAAATTCCAAAATTGATCTTAATGAGTTTTATCACATATCCATTATCCCCAAATACGTTTTATAAGTAGTCATCTTTCAGCATATATATTTTTGTGCAGCATGAATATGCATACACATCAAATCAAAATTTGCAGAACACATCCTACTTAAAAAAACAATTTTGGAAAATTAGAAGAAACACTGTCTCCCAAAATCATCATAAACACTCTGAATACAATAGGAGTTTTCGAAAACCTATACATACACAAAGCAACACTTACAGATAAAACCCATTTATTAAATAACCAAATCCAATCAGAACATCACTACACATTTAAATATTATTGATCTAAGGAGTTTAAATGATTAATTTTAAATTCAAATGTGGTCAGTCTCCTTTTAATGGGGAAAATCGTAAAATTAATAAAAACAAAAAAATAAATAATAAATAAAGTCACCAATCTTGAAAAACGATGAAGAAACTTGTGAGATGGAAGAAAACTCAAAGGATGTAGTCTATTGAAGATGTTGTTGATAGCAGAAATAAACCCAGTCTATTGAGGATGTAGATGAAGTCTTGTGAAGATAATGTTGATAGTGGAAAACGATTATTTCAACTGTTTTCACCATTCAAAAATGTTTTACCCTACTGATGATGAGAAATATTTTCGAAAACGTTTTATATAAATTTTATCCCAAATATTTGGATCACCTTCTTCAAAATTTCATCTGTATTTCAAAACCAACACTTCCTTCAAGATTATCGTTTTCCACTATCAACATTATCTTCATAAGACTTCATCTACATCCTCAATAGACTGGGTTTATTTCTGCTATCAACAACATCTTCAATAGACTACATCCTTTGAGTTTTCTTCCATCTCACAAGTTTCTTCATCGTTTTTCAAGATTGGTGACTTTATTTATTATTTGTTTTTTTGTTTTTATTAATTTTACGATTTTCCCCATTAAAAGGAGACTGACCACATTTGAATTTAAAACTACATATTAAAATTTCTAAATTCAATCTGGCAACAACACAGTAAAATCCCGTTACAACGTACCTCACTTTAACGTACATTTCAGAATTACGTACAAATTTAAAATCCCTGGCCGAAATGTAGGAATTTTAATGCTAAACGTTTCAGAATAATGTACCTCATTTTAATGTACACCTCCGAATAACGTACAAATTTTACGTTCCCTTGGTTAAATTATCATTTCATTACAACGTACATCATTCAAATGTCTTGCTCTGATTGGTCAATACAGCCCATGCGAAAGTTGCAAATGGCAATGCATCAAAAGGAAACGATACATCATCACTTAAGCCAATGGGCTAATTAAGCCGAGTTCACATTTCTTTGGCTGGCGAGTGTAGCATATATAAACCCGGAAATCTCTGCATGCTACTCAATCAATCCTATCGTCCTGATAGGAAAGGACTCCATCTTATCCTCTGGATGACTTAACTAAGTTTCATCTGGCTTCTTGCCTAGTTCAGTGTACTTCCCCTGGTTACTTCCGGGATGCGTATGGCAGTGAAAGTGTTGCTTTCGGACCGCTCGTTTCGTTTTCCCTGCGCTGTTCGATTGTCGATTGCATGCTACTCACTCAGGACCCATTTTGTACAGCAATTAGATTGGAAAGCTTCACTTGATGGACAATTGCCATCTCCATTATGGTAAGATCATACCACCATGTGTTTGTTTATTTTAATTTTAGTTTTAAGTAAATGTGCAAGTAACAGGGTGATATGGAAAACCGGGAAAGGTCAGGGAATTTTTTGTAACCGGGAAAAGTCAGGGAATTTTACAAAAAAATCAGAGAAATTTTTTAAAAATTAACCAACTTTCATACACATGTATGCTGTATTTGTATTGAATAAAATAAAATGCTAGACTTCATGTATTCTTGTCTTTCTATGCATATATGCAATGTTCAC
>JAHWFO010008089.1:4664049-4679107 GCA_023313115.1 Rhysida immarginata | reverse complement strand
TTATTGTCCATTAAAGTCCATCAACTCTATCAGAAGTTTGATAGAGTTTAAGTTAACATTGCTGTCTATGGCAGGAAGAGCTTTTTTGCGATTTGCTGGAAGTCGGACGCAAAACGCTTAACTTTTTTTTATAGAACATTTGAGCACATCTAATGGCACTATTGCGGTTTTGCAGAAATTTGCAGAACACTTCCAAAATTGGGAACGAACATTTTTTTTTATTTTTTTATTTTTTTAATTTTTTTTTTGGAAAATCTATCAAATCGACGCAAACTGGAGCAATATTGATGTTTTTTCGATCTCAATTTTGGAGATGTACCGCAAAATCTCTGCAAAACCGCTATAGTGCCATTAGATGTGCTCAAATATTCTATTAAAAAAAGTTAAGCATTTTGCGTCCGAAAACGTCCAATTTCTGGCAAATTGCAAAAAAGCACTTCCTGCCATAGACATCAATGTTAACTTCAACTCGTCCAAACTTCTGATAGAATTGACAGACTTTAATGGTCAAGGTGTTGTTACGTTCAGAAGCTAATGCTTAATTAGTTACAGTGTCTCATTATGCTATAAACTTATGGGGGAATCCCAATGGCAAATGGGAATACCTCTTTCATCAAATTTCATCCAGTGTTTTTGTGTGATGCACGTACCTCGTTCGTGGTTTTTGTGTGATGCACGTACAAACAGACAGACAGACAAAAGATTTATTGAATGTTTAGATAGAAGATAGAAGAAGAAAGATAGAAGAAGAAAAATAGAAGAAAAAAGATAGATTATACCCACAAAAGAAAGAAGAATTTCGCTTATCTGGATGTATCCTGCCTCAGTCAGTGCATTATTGCATGGCCTTCACTTTTATTGTGCCTTAAATAATTCGTGAAATAATGGTTTTATTCGAAAAAGTTTTGCACAGAATTTTTTACATTGTCCCCTATAATTTAGAAAAAATATATACAGGGTGTTTTTGAATTGAGTACAGATTTTTTGGGAGATGACAGAAGAGGTCCTTAGAAATATTTTTTGTCATATGAACATGTGGTCCCCGCAGCTCCGTTTACTTACAATACTGCATTGAACAATCAAATGACACCAAGACGCAGTGTGCGTTGTTAGGCCTAGATTATTTTATTTTTAACAATTAACACAAGCAATCTACTGTATGACTTTTACAGTAATTGTTCGAAATGACCGCCTTATGATGGATTGATGTACTTCATAGCACAATTCACAACGCCCTATGATGGATTGATGTACTTCATAGCACAATTCACAACGCCTTATGATGGATTGATGTACGCATGGAAACAGTTGATTTGCACGGTTGCTGATGTCACCTGCTGCCATGACAACACGAGCCGCCAATTCTTCTTTGGTATCTACGGGTTCGGAGTACACCATTGCTTATGTTAATTGTTAAAAATAAAATAATCTAGGCCTACCAACGCACACTGCGTTCCAGTGTCATTTGATTGTTCAATGCAGTATTGTAAGTAAACGGAGCTGCGGGGACTCCATGTTCATATGACAAAAAATACTTCTAAGGGCCTCTTCTATCATCTCCCAAAAAATCTGTACTCAATTCAAAAACACACTGTATATGTGTCAAATTTTTGATGTCAGTTGCCTTTAAGCTTAGATAAGCTCAAGGAAGCCACGGTTGATCCAACCCTTGGTAAGATTAAAATGTCCATGTATTATAAATATATCAGGAAATAGCTATTACTGATATTTGAATGTCTGCAATAAATTACAATGTATCAATAATCAGAAATTAATAAACAGACAACTATCATGGAATAACATCTCTTTGAACTTTAACTTCTGGGGATAAGACATTTACTGAAGGAAAAGATTGTCTAACACACAAATTGTTCCAGTAATAAAAAACTAAGCATTATTAATACCATATATTAAAATTAACCTACTTTCGATCATTCGACGTATACGTAGAATATCATAATAAGAATAGAACAAAATACACGTGGCCGGTCTGCCATCTCGTCCAGCTCTTCCAGATTCCTGATAATAACCCTCAATGGATTTAGGTATTGAATAATGGACAACAAACCTAACATTCGGTTTGTCGATGCCCATTCCAAATGCAATAGTAGCACAAATTATCTACAAAACAGAAAAGCAAAAATTTGCTAAATAACAAAGTAATAAAAGATAATGTAATGATAAACTAAAAGATCTTAACCATAGCATATAATAGACATTTGAATTTAATTATAGGTTATTAGTTTAAATATAGTTGCATGAAAAATGGAAGAAAAAATTCTGCAATCTGAATTCGAGCCAGGGATAATAAACATCCAGCTTGTCACTTTACCAATTGGGCTGGGAATTTTTCTTTCTTTATTTCACGTTAATACCTTGTCTTATATTGGACTATTAACTCCAGCTCTTGTATATTCATTTCTAATGCAATTTGATTATTTTATTTTTATATTAAAAAGAAACATTTTCATCTCCATGAGCATCTCATGTTATTTCGATAATGTATCAGGTTGTTGCAAAAGTTTTTTCCAGATTTTTATTCCAACACAAAAACGACTGAACTTGAATGACAGATTCAGCTCCTGCAGATGCCAGGCAATGGTTGAAAAGTGAACCTTGAAACTGTTCTGCGAGTTTCCTCGTTGTTACATTGTGATCTTCATCAATTGCTTGGTGTAGATCACCATCTGAAATCATGATTGGTCGACCAGAGAGGTGCATCTTGAAGAGTGCTATCTCCATGTCTGAACCGGCGATACCATTCTTCTATTGTACGTAAACTAACAGTGCCATCACCTAAACGTTAGCAAATGTTTCGGTGACATTGCGCAGCACTGATCTCTTCAGAATACTCGTAGAAGATTATTGCTCGAATATGCTTGCGTGAAAGGCCCATTTAGACCGTTGATGGCACTCATAGATGTATAGCCAGAAAGTTGATTCTTGGATGTAATATAGCAAAGATATTCAGGAATCGAATGCAATAATTTGTTTGAAAAAATATGAACACCCCCTTCGGAAAATGAGCCCTTCTTGGGCACGAGTTCTAGAACCGGAAGAAACTTTTGCAACAACCTGATGTTCTTATCGCATAGTTCAATGCAGTTTGGGAACTACTTAAAAAATATAACAAACGGGTGAACTTTGAATTAGATAACCATTACTTTATTTGTGTCATATTATTAGGGCCATATTTATCTAACACTGAACTAAAAAACAAAGAGTTAGAGAAAATAGAAATCTATATATACGAGGGGAATTTAGTAAGTTACAAATGGTGATTTATAAAATACTAATTGGGATAGGAATCTGAAACACCTAGATTTGCACATTACTATCTTCATATTTCTCAACATAATTCCTGATGTTGTTGATGCATTTGTCCTATCGACATAATAGTCTTTTAATATCTTCTCATTAGAAAACTGGGCTTTGCTGCCTGAGCCAGTTTTGAACTTCATTTTCAACCTTCTCGTCATTTGCTTTTTTCCAAGCGACTTTCGTCACTTCAAAAACCATCTTGGTGGCTAACGTTGTGCAAATGGAGAGAGAGGATGAAAGTGAAGCGCAAAAATGGTCTTAACTGTCTGACACAGTTTCACATTTCACTTTCATCCTCCCTCATCATTTGCACAATGCCAGCCGCCAAGATGGTTTTTGAGCGGACCAGAGAGGTGAAAGCAAACGAAAGGTTGGAAATGAAATGCAAAACTGGCTCAGGCAGCAAAGCCCAGTTTTCCAATGAGAAGATATTAAAAGACTATTATGTCGATAGGACAAATGCATAAACAACATCAGGAATTTGGTTGTGAAATAAGAAGATAATAAAGTGCAAATCTACCTGTGTTTCAGATTCCTATCCCAATTAGCATTTTCTAAATCACCATTTGTAACTTATTTACAGACTTCCCCTCTTATTATAAAAGGCAAATTCTGATCCTGTTAGTGAGCTTATAACCATAGATTCACCGATCCGATGTACATGCTTTTTTTCTTTTTTTTTTAGTTTATAGATATATGACATCCTATGTCAGTTGGTTGATGCTTTTGCCTTAGGCCTAATGCACGCCCATATTTAGTGTACGTTGTTGAAGTGAAAAGTGTTGAACGTTATGTCTTATCATAATTTGTTATTAAAATGGTTTATTGTCATAGTGTAGGTTGTGTTTACTTATCTGTTGTTTTAATAGTCTAATAATCAATATTACGTTTAGTCCGATCTTCTTTGTTGCCGGGCGATAATGCCGGCGCAACAAATTGGTCATTGTTGGGGGCCAGTATTGTTTCTTGGATATTTTCCGAGAAGGGAAGCATTGTTAGGTTTGTTTACATTATTCTTTTATTATTCCTTTGTCGTTCTGCTTGCAAAGGGGAGAAAGCATATACTTGTATGTATAAATCGTCATGAGATGTTAGGCCGACACTGACTTCTTGTATTTCGAATGCTATTATGAGAGATGTATAGAATTTTAAGTGTTTCTTTACATCAATAAGAAAATGTTAATGACTGCATACATTTGTCCGTTGGTAAAGCAGCATTATCGATAGTTCTACTTTAGGACTAGCAATTAAAATGTAATTTTCCAAAGCATTTCTATAAAGATAAACCGTGAGCACCAGCAAGTGACTGTGCAGAGTGGAGCACCACTGAGCATCGCTGAATGCGGTTGAGCGCAGCCGCACAGGAATGTTTCCTATTATTGCTAAGTGGACTCCGGATTTCTGAATTGGTGAGTGCCCGTTTTCCTATTAAATGTTGACGAGGCTGACACGGCCGTGAAGAGTTCTGCTGTATGGTCCACAGAGAACTGTGTCACGTCAATGACTGCCTCGTTCGAAGCCCGTCCTAAATTTTGTAAAGTATCCCGTGCATTGTTCGTTGCACTGATTAAAATGAATTCAATGCAGTCAGAGAGCATGTTTTAATGGCCATAGATCTTTTGTGTCCCGAAAGTATGACTGATGTAGGTCATTGTCTGACTCCAGAGTGTTTTTAGTACACATGAACTATAACAGTAATATGCCAAGGGTAAATGTCCATCTTGATAGAATTGTTTAGCAACTTTCCTCCGCGTAAACTGTTGCTATAGGCCCCAGCGCATAAGCGCAGCTGATTAAAAGAGTGTTGATTTCCACGATTTAATTGACGAGGAATTGCCCTAGTGCGTAGGGCGAAGTCCTAGGTTGGGGTCTTGATCATACAGAGTGTTTCATAATTGGTGTCCCGTCTTTAGGTCCAAATAACGGCTCAAGGGGAACAGGTGGGGGTAAAATGAATATTGATTATTTGGTTTTGATGTCCACTAATTCCAAATAAGAAGATTTCGCGTCCCTGGGGGTGAAGGGGTAAACTTTGAAAATTTTAATTTTGTAGGGGTAGGGGTTAGACCCCATGTGTTATTTAGAAAGTTGTAGAGCATCATGTAAAATGTGGGTTTAGCAAAAACCCGGTGAAAAAATCCCATCCCCTGCCCTTTATTGAGTGGGTAAAGTGAAAGGTATGGCTAGCTAATGTAGACAAAAACAGAAAAACTGATTAGAAACTTATTAGAACTTTATTAGTTTTTTCAGGGTAACAACTCATTCAATTCTCATTCATTTTCAAATGTTTTCAATTGGGCTTAAATCAGGCAAGTTGGCGGGCCAATTTAGAATGGGGATGTTTCTGCTTGCAAACCACGAGAGCACACATTTCGCCGTATGTGATGAAGCATTGTCTTGCTGGTATACAAATTCGGTGTCTTCATCTGGATACAAACGTTCTATACTTGGAATGAGAAAATGTTCCATCATCTCGATGTACACGTCAGCATTAACGCTAGTTTTCAGGATACAGAGATCGCCTCTTCCTTTGGAGGACATGCATCCCCAGATCATAACTTTCTTGGGAAACTTTATTGAGCGTCGTATGCATGTTGGGCTGAATTCTTCTCCCCTTTTGCGATAGACACTCACCCCTCCATCACCAAACGAGACACAGAACGCAGATTTGTCACTCCATATGACCTTAGACCACTCCTCCGTGGTCCAGTGGAGATGCTTCTTTGCCCAGTCAACGCGACATCTGCGTTGTTTTTGATTCAACGCAGGTTTAACTTTTGGCACCAAGTTCGGCAAGCCTCCTCCATGTATTAGTCTTTGAGACGTCTCTTCCAAGTTGGTAAGATCACTTTTTTGCCAGTTGTCTGGTGGACGCAAATCTCGATGAAGTCACAACTTGCTTTAAGATGCGCAGATCACATTTGGAAGCGAGTCATGGTCGCCATGTCTTTCTTTTGGCCTCGGGAATTTCTCCGTCATCGTTGTACGGAGATTTACAAAGACCAGACGTCTCGCAGCATTTTAACCCGTTTCAAGGATCATCTGCGCCACACAAAATATGGTAGAAGCAACCTCTCCGCCGTCGCCAAACATTCCCTAAACACAGGACACGAAGTCTCCATAAACAATTTGAAGCTTATAAAATCAATAAACAAAAAAAGACTGCTGGACGCTTTCGAGAGTATGGCCATTCAATCAACTGACAGCAATCTCTTACTTAATTCTGATGGGGGCCCAATCAGCGACTCCCAATTAATTCAATGGTGGGTCAGCTTAACCAATCATTGATTCTCTCTTGCTCTGTTTGACCTGTTTCTATGATTGGCTTATTTTCGCTATAAATACTCGTCCCCCCTTTACTTCAATCAGTATCATCGGATTTTCCCATTTTACTCCCTGAATCTGCTGAATGATGAGAGCTTCGCCCTCGAAAAGCGCTTTCAGGTCGTATTTTTCCAAATTTATTTCTGTTGTGGTCAAAGAGTGTTTTTTCTTTTTTCTTAATCGTTGTCAATGGCTTGTAGACATCGTGATATTGCTGATATCGATCTGTGAACGCTCCCAGAAATTTCCTTTAAGGTTTTTCCTGCCTTTCATTGTTCGTAAATTTGGAGCTTTTCTCTCGCAGTTAACTGTGCTGCTTTCCCCATCTTTATTACATATTATCACAACAGATCCCAGTATTTAAGGTATAAATGACAATTCTCTCCTCTCCACCTCTAATGATCTGTGCTATATGCTAATGACAAACAGCATTTGCTAAACTTTCGAAACTGAGTATTCTATTTGCTAAACTTTTGAAACGAGTGGGTTTTTTGTTTCTCTTTATTTTCAATTTTTAAAATCACTTTTTCTTGGAAATTTTTCAGTTATTGTTAATTTATTTTATCTATTATTTCGACAATATCATTGTCTTTTTTCTGAAAGTATTTTTTGATCGGAAATTAAAGTTGTTTCAGTCTGGTGGATGATTTTTTGTTAATATAATTATAATTATAATGTAAACAACCCGCGGGTTGCCCCCAACAGGCCGAAGCCCAATACAGGGTTTTCTTTTTGATAATAAAGGACAATCACAAACATCCATGCCCCAAGCGGGATTCGAACCCGCGACTTGCTGGTTGCGAGAGCGATAAGACCTGCGCCTCAGCGCTCTCGGCCAACAAGCCGGCTAAACTTGTTAAGTTTGCTAAACTTTTGAAATGGAGTTATACAAACTGTGGTATTTGTTGCTAATTTGCATTTCTTTTCTTTAAGGGGCCCGTGCATTATTAGAATTTGTATTATAATTTAGTGAGTACTTATTAAACAGTTTATCATTTACCTCCTACCATTGAGTTTCTGTCCTCATTTACACCCGTCCAAATCCAGCAACCCTGGTCGATTTGTCCCAGTGTGGTAGGCCATTGCCAAAGCTTTACCCTGTTGGTCAGCGCCCGCGTGGATGCTCGCAGATATGTTCCTTGGCCGGGTTTTGGTATATATTTTGTTACTCTAGGTACCATAAAGAATAAGCAGCGACAATTTTAGTGCATTCTGTCATTGTTTTAGTTCATTTTAAACAATTTCCAATAAAAGTGTATTATTGTTGGTTGTTGTTGCTTTTTTTTTTTATTGTTGTGGATGGTGTTATTGTTGCCAGATTGATTTTAAAAATTTAAATGTGTTTTGTTGCTCTAATTGGATTTGATTATTTAATTGTTTTATTTAATAACTGCAACATGTCTTTTGGTTATCCTTACTGCTGATTTTTTTTTTCAAAATGGCATGGCGTAGACAGTCTTTATTGGGTAGAAATATGGCTGGGGCTAAAAGGCAACATTTGACTATAAACAATGAAAGGAGTGTAGAAAGATAAATTCATCTTAGTCAGGTGGTGAGACTGAATCTTTAGATAGAAGTAGACAATTAGTATGTTGAAGAAATGAAACTAATGCTACCTTCAGTGATAACTTGTGTGGCTGAGGTGCTCCCATTTCAGGGCCACTAAATTCACTAGATTTCACCAGCTAGGATTTTCATGTGGGACATTCATCAAGAATGTGTAAGTATTCATATACTTGATCACCCAACTGAACTGCAAGACCTTAATCGGATATTCGTAGCAGAATTTTAACGCCACAGTCGCTAGCTAAAACTTGGCATTAATAATCTTTTCGAAGATGATGTAGAGATGTAACAAATTATAAAGGTAAAATTATCATGTTTTCTGCATATTTAACATTTTTTGCTAATAAACTCCAATGAACAGTTCGAAACTTACATCCTATCACTTTTGATCATTTTCAAAAGAAACACCAAGTAGCCTACCATTAGAATGTATGTCACCTCAATTGGTTTTATTTTTGCTGTAATTTTGCATCAGGTTTCCCTAGAATTTTTTAATAACAATTAAATCTTTTTTTATTTTATTCTACAATCTCATTTTATTCCGTGGAAATTTGACAGGTTTCACTAGTTACTTATAAAAAAAGACTTAAATACATTATGTTTAATTGAACGAGAGATAATTTGTAAGACCAAAAATTATGTCACTGAAATTTGAAGTAGAAGTAATAAAATCTAAAGTGCTTTAATAATAATAATAATAATAATAATAATAATAATAATAATAATAATAATAATAATAATAATCACTTAAAACCGTTTAAATTTCAGAAAATTAATCAAAGTCATCAATACTTATACCACCCCAATACTATCCTATTCTTTTAGAGTCATACAGTGGAGACACACACATCTTGAGGGACTTGAGAGGAAACAACGTAAACTGCTAAAGATTCACCCTGTCTCATTCAGAGGGAGGAAGAGGTCTTACTGATATAACAAATCTACACCAGAAACAGACTCAGTCGCTCAGAGAACTTTATTACTCTAAACAACACACATCACCATTACACAAAGCAGTCTGTGCGGCTGATACAAAATACGCACCTTTGAATCTGAGCAGTGTGCAGAACACCCATAACATTCCTACAACCTGGACTAAACTTCAATCATGGCTCGGTAAGCAACTCCACGGTAGACATCTTTCTAACCTCCACCACCCGCACATCCACAAAAAAGCGTCAAACTTTTGGCTGAGTGAAGGGAGTCTCTTTGAGGAAACTGAAGGAACCATGATTGCCATACAACCAGGTTATCAACACTAAAAGTTACACAAAATATATTATCAAAGATTCGACTGATGGGTCTTGCAGGAAATGCCATATCACTGGGGAAACCATCCAACACATCATATCCGGTTGCAAAATACACACAGACATAAACAGGTTGCCAACATCATACATCAACATCTAACTAGGATATAAAAGCTTAGGGACACACTCCATACTATAAATATATCCCAGACATTGTCTTAGAGGACAGCGCACACAAACTATATTTTGACAGAGCTATAATCACTGACAAAACTATCCCTCATAACAAACCAGACATTAAACTAGTAGATAAGCAAAACAAAGTGACCTGCATAATTGATGTCTCCATCCCCAACACACACAATTTACAAAAGACATACACTGACATCTTGCACATGAAATAAAACGCCTTTGGGGAGTTACCAGAGTGCACATTGTTCCCACACTCATTACACAGAAGCCTGTCAACACTAAATTTAAACCCAACACTTATAAAAAACCTTACAGAAAGCCACAATCCTAAATACTTGTCACCTAGTAAGGAAATTCCTATATCCAAACATCAATACTCCCACGAGCACGTCATTTTATGCCTTCCTTCCCTTGTATTTGAGTCCCTTAGACTTTGCCCTGTCTTGGGTCTGCCTCTAGGACTTGGCTACCAGACTTGATCAGAGTTTGGTTTCCCCAAACAGTAATAATAGTAATAAGGAAAGCCACAATCATAAACATCCACCATATTGTATGGAAATTCCTATGCTTAGACATTAATACTCCCACCAACATAATTATTCCCTTCACTGCATTTGAGCCTCTTCGGCTTGGCCCTCCCTTAGGTCCACCTCTGGGATTTGGCATCCAGACTTGATTAGAGTTTAGGGTCATTCCATATCAAATCATCCAGAAATGTTAGGAAATGACACCCACTCTCACAGAAAACCTTGAAATCTTGTGTAATTGAAGTTTACTTAAATATATGAACATTTTCTAAATTTAAATGTTGCAGGTTAAGTACTTTTTCAGTTATGATCTAAAGAAGTTATGTGGATTCATGAACTCAGGTTTTCCATAGATGGCTTCTTTATAATTCCTACAGCTTTGGCAGTAGAACCTTGAATTTTTTTTAAATTAAAGAGGAAGGTTTATATTTTTATGTTCATCTCCTTATATTGAATATTCATAATCTAAGTCTTAGGAAAAAAAAATGTAACTAGTTTCTTTTGAACAAATTTGATACATGGGCATTATAATTTTTTTTAGGAATTGCCCCCTCATAGATTCCTTTGAAAGTTTTACAATACTATTATAAAACTTTATTTACGCCACACGAAAAGAATCAGTTTGTAGAGATAACGGGAAGTGTGGAAAAAACGCTATTTAAAAAATAATTAAAACTGGTTCAAAAGATGAAATGGTACAAGCGAAACCATTATGGTTCATTCATGGCACATCATTCCAAGTTGTTTGATATATTACATGCCATATTTTAGCATTGAAATTTCCAATGAACCATAATGGTTTCGCTAAACCAGGTGCCTTTGAACCAACTGCGACTGTCAATGATTTTACGTTATGTTCATGCATGACACATCATCCTAATTTGTTTGATATATTACCGTAAATACTGTATTAAGCGCCCGGGCGCTTATTTGCAAAAATTCAGCGGACCCCCAGGCGCTTAATGCAGGCGGGCCGGTATTACAGGTCCGGCGCTTATAAAATTCTGCACAACTGTGATGGATACTATTATGCAAAATTCTCGCCCTTCTCCTTCATTTTTTCTAAAGTATCCTGCTGTGTTTTCCATTCCCGTTAGGATCAGTGCTAAACTGTTTGGCTGCAGCCTCTGTAGAATGGTTTTCAGCCTACTTTACTGTTGCGAGATTAAAATTGATGCTATAACTGTGAAGTTTTCATTTTTCATCAGCTATGTTGCTTGACTGAATCCAAAATTAAAAGCAAGAAATTAGAAGACAATCACGCTGGTATCTAATTTCCGGGATTAGCAATGGCATTTGGGAGAGCAAACATTCCCGTGAGAAAGCAGCAAGAGAAGAAAAATCCACAAAATGAACTAAAATAAGCGCCCGGGCGGTTATTGAAGGTCCGGCGCTTATTTGCAAAAATTCAGCGGACCCCCAGGCGCTTAATGCAGGCGGGCCGGTATTTCAGGTCCGGCGCTAAATACAGTATTTACGGTACATGACATATCTTATCATTGAAAATATTTTAGGGTGTCATAAGGGTACCATAGAGCACGTGCCATTGTTTCGATTTCAATCATTTTCAAAATGGTTCATTCCCGGAACCAATTTATTAATTGGCGAAAATAGTAATTTATATCCGCTTCTATCTCGTTATTACGATTTGTTTGATATATTACTCAATATATCTCTCCTTTGAAAATTGCTAAGTGGGGTCGTGAAGGTACCATTTGCATGTGCTATTGAACCGATTTAGATAATACTTTTGACTGGTCCGTGCCATGTACCATATTCATAGACTGACATTAGATCTTGTACAACTGAACTAGTTTCAACCATCTTGAACTTATTAATATTTGCTATATTCATTCATGATTCGTCATTACAAGTTCTTTGATGTACTACATGCCACACTTTAGCCTTTGAAAATTTCTACGGATTAATGGCTACTTAAGAACACGTGCCAGCGAATCATTTCGACCATCTTCGAACTAAATTTATCACTTGGCTAAACAGTATTTAATAACATTATATTCGTTCATGGCTCGTCGTTATGAATGGTTTGATATGCTACTTACTATATCTTAGCATCGAAAATTTCTAGGGGGTATCATAAAAGTACAATTAGAGCGCGTGTCATTGTACCGATTTCGACCATCTTCGAACTCGTCCGTGCCATTTCCCATATCTATCGATTGGTGAAAACAGATTTTTAAAATCTTTCATACTTTTCGAGAAAATCGAGTTACGGATGGACAGACGGACAAGGCCAAAGCATAAAGCACCTTTCGGTACTTATTAATGATGATAATAAAAATAATAAGAAAATCGCAATTAAAACATCAAAAATGTAAATTATCTTTAGTTTCAAAAGAATATAGTAATGAGATAAAACACTCAAATCAGTTTCTAATAACATTACTTCTTCAAATCTTTAAGTAGAAAATTTAAAAAATAAATAAAAAATAAAAAGGCTTACATTACACTCGTCATTCAGCCATAACTCGTGAGTTTTACTTCTTTCAGAATTGCTTAAACCAGCATGATAAGATATAGCAGACAAGCCAGCTTGACAGAGATCTTGTGCAAGAGTATCACAATCATTCCTAAAAACAAACAAATACATTCCAATAAAAATTTGATATACAGAAAAAAATTCTAAATTTCCCCCTCAAAATATGGATACATGATATTTAGGCAAATTTATAAATTGCATTTATAAATATCTTTCTTTCTATATACCGGGTGTCCCAAAAATGACTGATGGATTATGAAAATCAATAAAAAAAAAGACAGAATGCGATAGATATGTATCGTTTGAAGCCTTATGCTTAGGAAATCAGAGAAATTTATCCCACCAAATTTCAAATTTAGTTAACATTTCTACCAAGAGATGGCGCTGCAGACGATCTGTAACCGGTATAGTTAAAACCATGATCTGTAAATTAAGGTGGTCGTTGAACTATTCCATCCTACCATTGTTGTATCAGATTAATGAAAAAGATTACTATACAACCTTCTGCAGGGCGAACCTTCTCATCGGGTCCTTCAGCAGCTATTCGCAATGCTTAAAACCAGAATTTATTATATTTTGTCAATAATTTTAAACCATTGGTCAATAAGTAAGGCCAAATAAATAAATCTTATTTGCTGATGATAGAAATACGAATAAAATTAGGACCCTATCAGACTGGATACGACCAGTGGCAGAAAAAGTCATTAACCCTGTTTTTTTGCCTAGTTCAACGACCACTTTAATTTATAGATCATGGTTAAAACTAAGTATTTCAGCTCGCAATTCCATAGTTCGTCGTCAAGCTGATAGCATGTACTGTTGAAAATGTCACTGTTTAGTTTTTTGCAACAGTCCTTGCAACATTTTCATACAAGTTTTCATTTTTTCATAGTTTTCAGCGCCACCTGTGGGTGAAAATGTCAACTAAATTAAAAATTTGGTGGGATAAAATTCCCTGATTTCCTAAGCATAAGGCTGATCTATAGCATTCAGTCTTTTTTTATTGATTTTCAAAATCCATCAGTCATTTTTGGGACACCCGGTATATAAAGAAGGATGTTTGTTTGTTTGCTTTTTATACAAATCTACAGTTTTATTCAGATTTTGATAAAATTTCGCATACATGACCTTCAAAGCATGAGATAGGTCACTTTATACCTCAGATTTCGAAAAAATAATAATTATTGATAAAAAATCGATATTCATGGTTATGGCAGGGTATATTAACTAGGGCGGACTGCGACTCGCGGAGCGCGATAATCTTATCCAATAAAAGAGCGAAGCTTTTATTGTCAAATTTCAATGTTTATTTATGGTTTGATCAGAGTAATGACTTTAATTTTTGAATTTCATCGCGCCGAACGATCCACGAAGAATGCTTATTGATTGCCAACAGTCACGAAATCGGAAAAGCTGGGTCAATTAGAAGACCATCAATGGTTTTCACTCTTGAAAGCGCAACATACGTTAAACCAAGCTCAAATTCAGTGTCACCAATATCAATCACTGCTTTGTCGACAGTGATTCCTTGAGCTTTATGCACAGTAATTGCGTACACCACTTTCAACGGAAACTGCTTACGTGAACAACTCACGCCATTCTTCTTGAATTCAACAGAGACAGGTGTAATCGGAACGACACTGTCATACAGACACGGACCAGTGTAATTGTCGAACTCAACCAGTATACATAATGGTAACTCACTAAGATGGTTTCTAGACTCTGTTTTCTCATACAAAATTTCTTTGACCGTATTAACAGCTCCATTACACAAACCTCTGCTTGTCCAAAGATTTCTCGCCAGCATAATGCGTGTGTTTTTAGACAAGCAAATAATTGCAGCCAACCCTTGTGCTTCATCAGAACTTGCATTTTCTGCCGTCAAGTTGTTGTATAGAGCTTTAATCCTCGTAACTGGTTCACCAAGTGTACGAAGCATGTGGTCGTTATGTTGGTCAACGCTTTCTTTCTTAGATTTAATTCGGACGCTCGAATTGAAGTCTGAACGGTTGGCAATATTAAGTGAGAACCGTGTTGAAAGAACTTGATAATCGCTGTCACTAATTGATCCGTTTCCAATGTTACAAAGAACTGTGCGGAACTGCTCTTGTCCGGGCCCACTTTGTCTCATAATTTGCGTAAGTTCAAAATACTTGTTGAACTGTTTGAAGGAATCAAGTTTTTCGGCAAATTTAGAAGCATACTGTTCGTCTGATATAGCAGGAGCATGATTGTTTCTTTGCGCTTCTTGCCTTGATGCTGCCATCCGGCTTGCATTAGCAGTTCGACGAGATAACCCACCACCACGTCGTAATCGCGGCATGTTTCTGGAATTTTTCAGTTAAATGTTAGCATACAGATAGGTTTACATGAAATTC
>JAHWFO010008089.1:4544558-4604592 GCA_023313115.1 Rhysida immarginata | reverse complement strand
CCCCCCAAAGATCGGGTCTCACTGATGGTCGCCCATCCAGTGACTAGCCGTGCCTGATGTTGCTTAACTTACCTGAAGTTAGTGTTTAGTGAAAAACGCCTCAAAATATAGATACATGATATTTAGGCAAATTTATAAATTGCATTTATAAATATCTTTCTTTCTATATACCGGGTGTCCCAAAAATGACTGATGGATTTTGAAAATCAATAAAAAAAAGACGGAATGCGATAGATATGTATCATTTGCAGCCTTATGCTTAGGAAATCAGAGAATTTTATCCCACCAAAGTGATGAATGGCCAATATTTGCCTCAAGACATCGAAAGAAGAAAGGAAATTGCAACAACATCAAGTGTACATCTAAAGTAAGATTACGTGAGTAAAAAATTATTTAGACTAGAAGGCATCCTTGGAGAGGTCCACCCATTGTGAGCCTTTAAAAATTTTTTTTTTGGTAAATCAAGTCCCGATATATCACCTAGAATGGATTTTTTCAGTGAAGAGGTAAATTCCTGTCTTTCGGATTTTTCTTAGAAGGGATAGTCCCTTTGCTCTATATTGTAGTGATTGAGTTATTATTTAACCAATTTGGAGGTTTAATTTAGCTTTTTGAGGTTGTTCTGTTTACCTACAAGCGTAATTATCCCGGGCAACGCCGGGTCCTCTGCTAGTATTTTAATATACAGCATGTTGCCCAAGTCCCCTTGGGATTTTGAAATGCAGCCACAAAGTAGCAAAGCCATGTATAAAAGATAACAACATACCAGCGTATGGGAGAACATACGAGTTTTGTTTGCAACAGTTATCATGATAGAGTTACTTGTTTCTTTGCTAGGAGGCAGTAGCATGCAAACTCTCAGATGAGGCTTTCTTACATGAGTCCTTACAAAAGCATCCGTGTCAGTAGGGCAATCTTTATGAAATTGCCTATGAAATGCCCACTGGACTAAAATTATAGTTTGTTTTTGCATACTCCAAGACACAATATGCGTTTTCATCTTTACTTTTATCACGACACTAGCACACAACAGCCTCCAATTGCGGGAATGTTAAAAATATTTGAGTTTTCCAGCATTTCAAACCAGGTCTGGCTAGTTTATGTTATAAAATAAATGCATAGTAAAATTTTGAAATGCCGTACATCATTTTGAATCATCTTGTACAAACCTAACAACCTTTACAAGTATATCACAGTAAAATATATCTTGTGTTTCCACAAATCAACAATCTTATTACAGTAAAATCCCGTTACAACGTACTCCAAGGGAACTGGAATTTTGTACGTTAATCTGAGGTGTACGTTATTCTGAAACTGGAGGGGGGGGGGAGGCTTGTGAACGATGCATATACACTGTACAGTAAGTGCACAGAAAAACATAAGAATACATGAAGTGTAGTATTTTATTTTATTCAATACAAATACAGAATACATAATTTTTTTTTTTTAAATCTGTATTAACTGTCTGCTTTCCTTCCATAATTTAAAGTTGAGATGGGCATTACCTCTGGTTGTAAACGGCCATTTTCATCTTCATCTTCCTGGTCACTTTCAATTTAATTTTGTTTTTGTCCCATGTTAATACATGTACATAGTGAGAAATGTACATGTACTTAAAACTAAAATTAAAATAAACAAACACATGGTGGTACATGTATGATCTTACTGTAATGATGATGGACAATCGTCCGTCAAATGAAGCCTTTCTGTTTCGTTGCCATACAATATGGGTCTGGACTGAGTTGCATGCAGAGATTTCTGGGTTTATATATGCTACACTGACCAACCCATGAAATGTGAACTTGGCTTAATTAACCCACTGGCTTAAGTGATGACGTATCATTTCATTTTAATGCATTGCCATTTGCCAGTTTCGCATAGACTGTTTAAGGTATTGACCAATCAGAGCAAGACATCTGAATTATGTAATGAAGGAATATTTTAAGCAAGGGAACGTAAAATTAGTTCGTTACTCCGAAATGTACGCTAATTCGAAGTACGTTAAACTGAAACTTTTTAGCATTAAGACACCTAGATTTCGACTGGGGATTTTAAATTTGTACATTATTTTGAAATGTACGTTAAAGTGAGGTACGTTGTAATGGGATTTTACTGTATTGTAACAGATTCAGTTTTTCTTTTGGGGCTATTTGTTTACGTTCTTGTTTTAAATAAAATGAAAAAAAAAGAAACATTCTGTTTCACATGAGAGTTTAAAAAGTTTTAATTATTTAGTAGTTGCATTGTGGTCGATATTGCTGTATCAGTAGCAAAAGAATGGGTTCAGTAATGGCAATATTGGTAGCATCTTTATTGAGTTCTACGCATTTCAAGATAATCTCATCATCAGGAACTTTATACGACTACAAACTCACAGGGCGACAGCACTTGATTATAAGGGGTACGCCCACCTATCAGAGCAATCCGTCCTTAAATGTGTGGAATCCGCATTCTGATTGGTGGGTTTACATGACAGTGATGTTTCCACACTGTGTACAATTGGTAATATGTTAAGTAAATTACATAACATAGAAAAAAACTTTATCTCTCTTAATAATAGTAACATAACGAAAAAC
This sequence comes from Rhysida immarginata, assembly GCA_023313115.1. Classification (NCBI taxonomy): domain Eukaryota; kingdom Metazoa; phylum Arthropoda; class Chilopoda; order Scolopendromorpha; family Scolopendridae; genus Rhysida; species Rhysida immarginata. The sequence goes on along the minus strand of JAHWFO010008089.1, from coordinate 4,602,016 downwards.
AGAAAAGAAAAATAAAAATACAATAAATGAAATGAGAATCAAATAAATACAATAAATAAAACTATAACAGCATTGAATAAATCTTGTTAATAGATTATGCAAAGTAACCAATAAAATTAACAATATGAACATAGGCAAGGTTTCTTTAAATTTTAAGGCCCAAAAATATTCCTATAAAAAGTCCTGAGATTTTAAGAATCTGATCGGTTCATACAAGGTCTTTATAATTAAAGTTCCATTTTAATATGGCCATAAAAAAAAAACTACTGGACCAAACGCTATAATACTTGGTAATATTATACAAGAGGGCATGGGAAGTTCATACCCACCAAAAAAAAATTAGTTCAAAAGGTCACCACCAGCATGGAATGGCGCTCTATGCAATATCAGTATACGAAATTAGACACGAAGACACAGGTTAACAATGTGGTTTATGCACATGCGCTTTACAAGTCATTTGGTTTTCAGAAATAAGAAAGGGAGCCTCGTTGTCAATACGCCTCATTTGTTACTAGTCGACGATGCCTGTTACTATGCAAGACCATGCGTTTCTGGTTAAATGTTATTATGAATGCAATAGCAATGTACGGCAGGCTTTGCAACATTATTGTACCGTTCGACGAATACATGTACGTCGGGGGCCAATGACACCGCAGAGTTTGAAGAAGATGATGATGACAAAGTTTGAAGCCACAGGTGTGTTATCGGTAGCACCTGGCCGAGGAAGGAAACCCAGTCTCTGAGGCAACCGTGGAGGCTGTTTCAGTAGCTGTAGAGGAAGCAAAAATGGAAACTCACAAGGGGCGTGCAGTATAAGTGCTGTTGCATGTCGAATGGACTTACCACTGAGTACAGTGTACAAGATCGTACGTAAAGTGCTGTGGTACTACCCATACAAAATCCACCTTATCCAACAACTCGAACCTAACGATCTTCCTCGTAGAGAACCTTCGCATTGGAATTCCTTGCACAGATGGAGGTGGACGAGCATTGGCCATGGAACATTTTGTGGACGGACGAGGCCCATTTTTACCTGAATGGGGATGTCAACACCCTTTAACTGCAGGATTTGGGCCACCAGTCCCCCTCATGTTCTCCACCAAATTCCATTGCATTCTCCTAAAGTTACCGTGTTGTGTAGTATGACAGCAAATGTCATAATTGGACCATATTTTTTTGAAGAGCAGTCGAGAGATGGACTCTTGACATGCACTGTGACTGCTGCTCGCATGGCGTCAATGCTAAGAAGTTTTGTGACACCAGAACTTCAGCAACGTGGCATTTTAGACAACGAATTTTATGTAGGATGGGGCTCCACCTCATATTGGTACATGTTTCAAACAGTTACTTCAGCAACATTTCACAGATGAACGGATTATAGGCCGAAACTTCCCCCTTTCTTGGCCACCCCAGTCACCAGATATCAACCCCTGTGACTTCTGGCTCTGGGGTTACCTAAAAGCCACTGTTTATGGTGATAACATCAGGAATTTGGCAAAACTGAAAGATGCGATACGCCGACAGGTGTGCAACATTCCTCCTGATATGCTAGGAGCTACAAATGAGAACACAGTAATCCGGTGCAACCTGCTTTCAGTAAATGGTGGAGGCCACATTCAACATGTAACTAATTTTAGTAACGATTAAAGACTTGTTAACCTGTGTCTTCATGTCTAATTTCGTATACGAATAATGCATAGAGCGCCATTCCATGTTGGTGGTGACCTTTTGAACTAATTTTTTTTTTTTTTTTGGTGGGTATGAACTTCCCATGCCCTCTTGTATAATATTACCAAGTATTATAGCTTTTGGTCCAGTAGTTTTTTTTTTTTATGGCCATGTCAAAATGGAACTTTAATTATAAAGACCTTGTATATAATGTCCTGGGATGTTAAAAAAATCTTATTTAAAGGCCAAATCCTCAGAGCAGTTACTAAGATTATGAATTACATACACTGTCATATCAATGAATTATGACCAGCACCCCTTCAAGGCACACGCATGGTTTGCCCCAACAACGATTACACATTGCAAAATTTACATAACAGGTTGAGAAAGCTTTAAAGCTGGTGCATCAAACGGCAGGTGCACGAGCCTCAAGATGGGTAAACATCCGGATTTAACGGACATCCAAAAAGGAATGTTAATAGGCTATCGCAGCAAGGGTGGCACCATCTCCGAAACTGCGCGATTTGTGAACGGTTCACGGTCCGCTGTAGTGAAGGTGTACAAAGAGTGGACAGCAGGGACAAAAATCGCGTTCCCAACACCATCACTGTAAAGGGTCACGAGCCATCGACCAATGGGGTGGGCGGCGCCTACAACAACTCGTAAAAGGTGACAGGAGACCCCAGTCTATCGACTGACCACCAGATTCAACAGTGGTGCCAAAAGACGTGTATCCGACATTACCGTTGAACGCACCCTGCTACGGATGCGCCTGAACAGTCGATGCATGGTGGCTGCATCCATGTTGACCAGGGATCATCGTCAACGACACCTAGACTTTGCACGTGAGCACCGCCATTGGTTCACAGACGAGTGGGCTAAGGTCGCCTTCTCTGACAAGTCAAGGTTTTTGCTCCATAAGATTGAAGGGCGATGGCGAGTGCATCGTGAACGCCATGAAAAGAGACTGCAGGAGACATGTGTGGGGGATCTTCTGTTGGGAGCAGTTAGGTCCATTGATTTGTCTAGAGGGCAATTTGAATGCCTGTGGCTATCTGTCAATCGTAGCGGACCAGGTGCACCTGTACATGCTCACGACGTTCCCCCAATGTGATGGTGTGTTCCAGCAGGACAATGCACCCTGCCACAATGCACATCTCCTTCTGGATTGGTTCGAGGAACACTCTACTGACTTTTGAGTGCTCCCTTGCCCCGCTAATTCACCGGACATAAACCCAATCAAACATCTGTGGACAGTGCTTCAAGCGGAATGGACTGCCACACCATCGGACACATACCTCGCACTTCTTACGTCCATGCCACGACGCCTAGCAGCAGTTATAGCGGCGAAGGGTGGCTATTCCCATTACTAAGCAGATGGTCATAATTCAGTGATATGACAGTGTACATTGAAAAAGGTTAAAAACTTTGGCGGTATAAAGGGAGAAGGGGAAGGGAAAGCCATGAAAAAATTTCCCAGACCATAATGCTGACCTCCACCAGCTTGTTGCTATCCACACAAATTAAGTTACCAATCGTGTAATAAGTATTATATTGAAAAAACAAAATGACAGTTCAAAACCAGAATTAAAGAACATATCATTTCTATCAGACACATAGATGGAAAATCTACATATAAATGAATAGTGTTTGTTTTCTGATGTTTATCGCCATATGCATCAATGTCCATCCATCTGATGAAGCAAAAAAATATGACTTATCTGAAAAGGCAACTTTCTTTGCCAATCAGCAGATGTCCCGTGTCAGTATTGTCACGGAAAATTTCAACCTTTTCCACCGATGCACCATCGTTAGCATAGGTGCAGCATCATCTCTCTGCTGTGGAACTCCATACACAACAACGTTCGTGAACTGTCATTCCAGACACATGGTAGTCCCCTGGTTCATTTGGGCAGTAAGTTGCTCCACTGTAGCATGTCCATTTGCCAGAATGCATTGCCACAGCCCCCCTCTTTCATCTATGGCTCGTGGAGCACCACAATTTACTTGTCACCTATTTTTCTATAGTGCCATTTTGCCATACACGGTCCACTATTACCACACCAAAATGCAAATAGTTCACAAACGTCATGGTTTACGAAATACTGCCACCCTTGGCCTGATAATCATTCCTTTTTGTATGTCTGAAAAATCACTTTATTTCTGTATTGCAACGATTGAAATGTTTTTTTTCAAATGCCTACAAACACATTGTGTATATTCACACGAAGGTGCTATGCCCAGCATTGTTTCGTCTGTTTTCCTGACGCTGTCTTGAGTAAACAAACAAACATAAACCAAATCTACTTCGTATATAAGTATATTATTTTTATCCCCCTCCTTTTTGGCACATGTAAACCTTATTCTGTACCTAATGAACATATGGTGCTAATATGAGCTCAATCGGATAAGTGGTTCAAAAGTTTTTAGAACATTTACAGACACACCCCCTGAACCTGAATTTTTATATATTCACATCATTTATTGCCTCATTTATTTAGTGCCTTCTGCAATTGAATTTTAAGTGATCACATTAATGTGACTCAATTGTTTATGTTAGAGAACAGCATGTATTTGATCAACGAAAATTAAATTTAGCTGAAGTTTCCCTCTAGCTGCCAGTTGCTGCAGGGCAAATATTATCCTCTTGTATAATATGGTCCCACAAATTTAGTGGTTTTTTTAGGCCAAAATTTTTTACATTATACTGTAGCAGAATAAATACGGTAACTTTTGCCTAAATGATAGCCATTCTGCTCTGTGTTTTTCAGATCCAATAGGTCTTAAGGCTGATTTCTGTTTACCAACATTCAGCGACTTGTAATGTGACAAGTCTTGTAAATTCACATGAATAGAGTGATGCATTTTTCTGATTAGCATTCTCGGCTCTAATCTAATTTGATTAGTGGTATTATAGTTGAAAACTTTGCATCTGAAAAAGTTGATCTTCAAATGACTACTTTTATCTTACAATTAAGGAGACAGAAAAGAAGATTTTTTTTGTTTTTTTTTAAATGATGAGAGATCTCTAGTTGAATAGGCAAAATGATAGTAAATTTTACATGACAGTGCTTTCGTTCTTATGTGTAGTGGTAAAAATCCAAATGTACTGTCATGTACAATTTTTCTGTATGATACTGCCCATGCATTCAGGCTTTTAATTTATTTTTTCTACTCTTTTAACTTAGTAATTAAATGGTTTATTTTGTTTTAAAACTTTATCAAGAAAGATGTGTGGGAGAAAAATCTCAACAACAGTTAACAACAGCAATGGGCAGTCATGATTCTCCCTTGAAATGGCAAGGGATCTAGACTGCAAGATAGTGAACAACATTGCACATGATTGGCTAAATCTGGGAAAGACACCCTAAAAAAAAGACACACGATAATCAAGCCTTGCCAGATCTGAAAAAGTCACCTAAAAACTCTAAAAAAATTCTACAATATAATTAATTCTGATTCTGGAAAACAAGTCTAGATGACACACACACCCACAAAAAGTACAAGGTCACTAAAAAGTGTGCACTGTAAGCTGGACTTGTTAATCCCAAAAAATTGTCTAGAAGGAATGTGCATTAAAGAAGAAAATAGAGTCTACTACAAGGAAAAATGTAATCATGTTCAGGAACATTACCGTGATAAACAATATACAATTCCAGATGCAGAGGGAAAATTGGCATTTATAAAATCAATGACTTCATTCTTAATATTTTTCCCTTTCTTAGGCCGTACTTCATATTTTAGATTAGGCCTGTTGAAACTTTGAAGAAACCTGAAAAAAATAGAAGACACTTAAACAAATAAATAAGTTATATATATCCCAAATAAATTAAATAATATCATTTTTTTAATTACCATATATACGTGCATATAAGTTAGGTTCGATCCCCATTTTTAGGTTCAAAATTCGAGGAAATTGAATGCCCTGCATATAAGTTAGTGTCCAAAACTTTACACACAAACAGTATAGCAATTCACCAGTACTACAGAATTTTCAGCCTTATATAATGTTTTGATTTCAAAATTTTGATAGAGATTTCGATAACAACCAATTGGATTACAGGTAGGCACATTTTATATACATGTATTCATGATTGGTCAATTACCAGTAAACATTCATGTTACACGTCTATGAAGCAGATGCCATTTTGCCATCAGGGATGATCTACCGTTCTGCATAATAGATTCTATTCTCCTACAGATTAGTTAATTTCTATTTTTAAGGCCTATTTTGGGGGATAAATTTTCCGACCAATATGCGCGTATATATGATGCTTTTAAAACATTTTACTTACAGAGCATGGTTTTTTAAACGCAACTGATGAACAATATCTAATTGCACGCGTGGCGTTGCTGTCGCTGTCAATGCCATTACTGGAACGTTGGGATATTTTTCTCGAAGACAACATAATTTTTTATAATCTGGTCTAAAGTCATGTCCCCACTAAAAATGTTAAACATCACTTGTCACAATAACAATATATTTAATTTTGTGTCTAACTATTCAAAAATTAAAAAAAGTAATCACCTCACTGATGCAATGAGCTTCATCTATTACAAACCTTGTAATAAGATCTCTTTTATACAAATTATCAAGTGCCATTTGCAATTTTGTGCTAGCTGAAATCTAAAAAGAAACTTAATTAATACACAATATAAAAGATTATATAAAATAAATTTAAGGAGATGTCTACTTAAATCTAGTTTTTATTTAAACATACAAGGGGTGATCAAAAATTAAGGTTACAAAGCCTGCAGTGAAACGTGTACATATTTCATACAACCAATACAGCCAACTGATAGTACATACATTAGGTTATTTTTTCGACATAGTCTCCATATCGGCTTAGGCACTTGTCGGTTCGTGGGATGAGTTTGAATATTCCCTCCTAGTAAAAATCCTGTCCTTGCGTGTTCAGCTACGCTGTCGCGAAGTGTTTCACCTCCTCGTCTGAAGCGAATCATCGGTCTCCTAGATGCTCCTTCAAGTGAGGAAAGAGGTGAAAGTCGCTTGGAGCGAGGTCCAGGCCGTAGGGAGGGGTGTTCGATGATGTCCCAGCGAAACTGCTTCAACAGTGTGGTGGTCTTCCGGGCTGTGTGAGGTCGCGCGTTGTCGTGAAGGAGGATGATGCCCTCGGTGAGAAGTCCTAGCCGTTTCCTCCTGAACAAGTCCTGACTGTTTCACGACAACGTAGCTGAACACGAAAGGAAAGGATTTTTTACCAGGAGGGAATATTCAAACTCATCTCACGAACCGACAAGTGCCGAATATGGAGACTATGTCAAAAAATAACCTAATATATGTATCTCAGTTGGCAGTATTGGTTGTATGAAATAAAATGTACACGTTTCACTGCAGGCTTTGTAACTTACTTTTTGATCACCCCTCGTACAAAGGATACCAAAAAAGTGTCCATTCGGTATATGATTTTTTTAATATCTTTATGTCAAATATACTACTACAATCAATAAGTTCAGAGATTGTGATGATATAGGTGAACCTTTGTTATAATGAATTATTTTTCTAAGACTCAGGAAACAATAATGATTTAATGTATTAAAAAAAAAAACAAAAAAAAAACTCATTGTAACGATTTTTAATACATATACTTGATTATGTCAGCACATTTTATGCACAACTGAATGTCCGCAATGCCCAGCGGAAAAAGAAATAACAAGTTTGTGAAATGATTAAGACCGAATGTTGAAAAGAAAACAAACTTACATATGAAATACAGAATGTTTAGTATGGTGTTCAAACCAGTGGCAAAGACTTTTGAAATATAATGCTGGTAGTGAACTCAAATTTCACTAAGAAATTGTTTGGGAACTTTTACTGATGTCAATTTGTGATGTGATGGAACTGTTGAATCTACGTGCTCGAAAAGAGCATCAGCTGTGCAACAAAAAATGTAGGACCTGATGAATCTGCCATCATCGAGGACTGACTACATAGAGCACCTGCCGAGGACACTCCGATGTTCAGATGATATGGATCTCCCTCGCCCTTCAGGAGAGCAAAGAACCATCAAGCATCTGCAGAAAAGGATCTTTACTAATGTCCTAGAAGGTGCCTCAGTTTCCGATACTTCGTGTGCCACTTCATATCCAGAGAGTATATCAAAATTCCCATCACTAGCTCGTTGTTTGGCACTTCATTTTCTCCAGCATTTTCTTCAGAAGATCTTGACAAATATGCCCATATGTATCACTTAAGGAACAAAGCTTGTACGATGGACCCTTGTACAATAGGAGATGATGAAGTGGAACTTCTTCCAGATCTTCGCTTAGAACAAACCAGATAACTAACAACACCCCACCTCTCCTTGCCCCCTGACCTGTGTCCCCTTCTCCATGTTACTTGGGATTAGTTGTGAATCAAAATGATGAGGACAGCTAAACAAAATCCTAATTTGTAGGGGATTAAGATGACTGGAAACTTGAAGTTATGATGAACTTTAAGCCTTAAAAAACAAGTTTTTATTAAGTTGATTAAATTATATTAACAAAATAGGTCCCTGAAATCTTAATTTATAATTTTCCATGAGTTTGATTATCCCATGAAAGAGTGTTGAAAAAACATTTGAAAAACCTAGCGTCGACTATGAAAAAATACTTTCAGAAAAAAAGACAATGATATTGTCGAAATAATAGATAAAATAAATTAACAATAACTGAAAAATTTCCAAGAAAAAGTGATTTTGAAAATTGAAAATAAAGAGAAACAAAAAACCCACTCGTTTCAAAAGTTTAGCACATGGAACAGTCCGTTTCGAAAGTTTAGCAAATGCTGTTTGTCATTAGCATATAGCACAGATCATTAGAGGTGGAGGGGAGAGAATTGTCATTTATACCTTAGATACTGGGATCTGATGTGATTATATGATGGGGAAAGCAGCACAGTTAACTGCGAGAGAAAAGCTCCAAATTTACGAACAATGAAAGGCAGGAAAAACCTTAAAGGAAATTTTTGGGAGCGTTCACAGATCGATATCAGCAAAGGTCGACTGTGGAGTGTGAGCTGTCAGGTTAAGGAAATAGATTAATTAAGAAAATGACCATAACTCAAGACTTTCTACCTTGCAAAGAATGAACAAAGTACTGTGCGATTATTCAAAATGATTTGAAAGATTAGTACTTGTTGCATGATTTGCAGCAAAAAAAAAGGAAAAGCAATAGATAATTAAAAGACTTTATAGATACAGATAGGTTGCACGTAACTTTTACCTAACTCAAAATCAGATATTATCAGACAATACACTGATTCTGTAGCGCAGTACGAACTATTTAAAAGAAAACAACAAATGGAGATGAACGTTGTATCTTTCCACATTATTACCTATGACTCTTTTAAGTTTGTGACCCGAGCTGTAAATATAAGTTTTCTTATTGAAAATAAAGGCAGATGAATTCATAGTGGATGTGTCCGATTTAGTCTATCATTTTAAATGCACATTGTGTAGTTATTTCACTCTAGGAAAAACTAAAAGGTATTTCGCGTGAAGAGACTGTAAGAGTCTCTTGTAGTGAGGTTGTCTAATAATAGGCAATTGTTATTGATTACAGCTGACCTGAACCACAGATCCCCATTGTAATTTCAATGAGGTAGACATTCCTGATGAAATCGTTAGTTTATGAGTGGGCTGTAATGATTGCTCCGCGCAGGAGTTGCATAACATAGGGTAACTTCATTGACTGAAAAAAATCTGCATTATTAAGCAGTGCACCTAGTATACTAATTAATAATAAATATTTTTTTAGAAGTTATTTTATGCAGATTAGTAATTAATTAACTAAGTTTTTAAGGATCAAAGAAGGGCCTCATGTGTGTGATACTGACTTACTGAGGTAGACTATCTGCCAGCTTTATACAAGGTGGCTCATAAAATAACTTTCCCTTTTAGAAATTGAATACCGATATGTTATTAATCGATTTCTATCGATTACTATTTTGAATGTATTTAACTACTGGCATTGATTACTTTACTGAAAGTATTCTTTACTTAATTCTTTTTTCAAAACTACATTCACTCAGTATTTATAAATTTCATGTAGGGCAATGGCGCCATTTGAATGAACATACTGTTGACTTTATCAAAGAAAGCCAGTATGCAGAGAGTTTCATCAACTGAAAACATCGTAGCTGAGCATTACTGGTGTATGGTAATCATTGTGATAACATCAAGTCTGGGTGAGTGACTTTTTATTTAACTTTTCCGCAAGGACGTGTAGTGGAGCAGCGAACAATTTTTCTTCATTGACACACTTCTATTTCCCTGGCGCATCGCCTGTTTCACCAGCGTATTTATGCCCTTGCTAACGATTATTCACCTGAGAACTATTGTTCAGTGAGCCAAGTAGAGAACAGTTTGCCTGACTCAATCTTTAACCATAAACTATATTAGAGAGTCTAGGTTGTGTGTCGCATTATAATAAAGCTTGCGTTATCAAAACTCTTGTACGACAATGAATGCCTATGTAACATTAGTCTAATATTATATTGATGTCAGGTCATAGCAAGTGGGTAGCATTATTTCAGCCACTGGGCATTCAGGTAATGGAGAGGTCCACTTACTGGAGCAGTCACTCAAACGTAATATGACACACTTCCAATAGCGAAAATGTCGTTTATTACGGTGACTGGTGAGGTATTCCTGCGAAGCATTTGGTTCACGTCACAGGCTTGCCAAGGAGAGGTTTCAGTGTCCGTCCTCTCATTTGATTTAAAAGGAGCACATGGTGCATTCTTGCACGATGTTATGGAATACTTGTGCAGAAGCCCGTGGTGTGAATTTGCTTAAGTATCTCTATGCTTACATATCACTGACAATCAACTCTTGATTGCTCGATGGTCCCTCTGCTGTATTACTGCACAGTACTCTGATATAATTTGGCACCCTGCTTGTGTTGGTCATTTATGATTTTTGACTTAAAAGAGACTGTAGTTGTAAGTTAGTACTATTCTCCGAGGGGCCCCTCAGGTCATACCGACCCTGCACGCCAACTATAGCTTACACTCGTATAATATTTTATGTAGTTCTTTTGTGCCAATAAATGTGTATATGTGCTCCTGAAACCCAGTGTCAAGTCTTGTTCATCCGATTGATCCAGGTTCCGAACCCCTGACTTGTCATCCCCGTCGGTTGCCAGGGTTGACTATATGTTAAACTTATGGGTGTGGGGGAGGCCCGTCACACTTGTTTCTTAATTAGTTGGTCAAAGTATACCCACAGTGAACTTGAATCTTCAATAGCATAGTATCGATCACTTCACTTGAGTAACCGGTGCTCATGATTCCATGTGCACTATCATCACTAGTACACAGCAGTTTAAGAACATTCAGGCAGAATTTGCTGGTTGACAGGTTAGGTGCTGGAGCCAACCATGTTAAGAGTTCTTTTGGAAAATGCCTGAGAAAGAGCTCATGCTTGTGAAACGGATCATAGGGGTTATCTACGTCACATCATTTCTCATAAATAGTTATAATAAAAAAAACAAAAAAGCCTCTCTTTTTGTACATAACATTATTACAAACCAAGTAATTAACAAATATAAGTTTTACTCAATTTTTAAATGCCTAACCTAACCGCTAATTCACAAGGAGAAATGAAATACCGGATACGTATTTCAGCTACAAAGTAGCCATCTTCAGATTTTTTTTTTTTTTTTAACTTTGGTCTCTCACCGCTGAAAATGGCTACTTGATAGCCGAAATATGTATCCAGTATTTCATTTCTCCTTGTGGATTAGAGGTTCCCACATTTTGAATGTTCCATTCCACAGTGTTTGCTTAAATTTTGTTAATTTTTAAATGGGAAATGACCTATGGGCCACCCTATAAGGTGCGTCACATAAGTATAGGACCACCCATATTTTCCCTTGTCTGCAAGAAACAAAATAAAGTAATTAAAACATTGTCACTGTAACAGATTCTCACAACTATTATTTATTGTTTCCAAAGAAAATAATGAAAAACAAACAACAACAAGAATGAGAATTTATAAAAATAGAAATTAAGGGGAGACTCCGGTGAAAAAAAAAAATCCAGGTTTTTATTTAAATATCTATGATTTTTTTTTATTGAATAGAACTTTAAAAAAGAAAGAGTTTGATATATAGTAGCTAAAATTCTGCCCATTAGTTTTCAAGAAAAAAAATATTAAGTCAAAAATTTGATCGTCTGCAAGAAAAAGCATTCTAGCTGAAGTAATCATCCTATTGGAAATGTTTTTGTGTCAAATGAGACTGAAGACTATGTTCTTGGATAAGACAGAAAGCTTTTTTATATATGAACAATAGTTTTTAAACAGCAACTTTCTAAAGTTGACATTAGCGTTAGCCAAGTATTTCGACATATTCTTGTTTTTTTTCAAAAATGTTTTTATTTCTATTTGGGAAAAAGCTCTCTATCATATCCAAGAACATTATGTATAGAGCACACAGAAAAAAAAAATTTTCAATTCCATGCATAACTTTTTGTGTAATGCTGTTTCTTCTGTGGACTGGAGAGGTAAAAAATGAAACTGAGAAAAACGAGTTTAAGATTAAAGATCCTTTCTTTCGTAATGTAACGATTAAATCAAAAAATGAAATTTAACCATTAAAACCTTGAACAAAATCCCCCAAAAAGATTTTTTTCATGAAGTTCACATATGAAAAGGTATGAAAATGCAAAAAAACAAAAATTGAAATTTTCATCAAAAATCATCATTTTTTCACCGGAGTCTCCCCTTAAGCTGTCCCATAAGTATAGGACCAGCATCACTTAATGTCCAATAAATCATCCCTTTTTTCAATATTTTTGAAAATTCGGTTTGGCATAGTTGTGACCAGGTTTTGCAGATAATCTGAATTAATTTCTTCCCAGGCATTCAACACAGCATATATTAATTCTTCTATATTGCGGTACTGTTTACCACCTGTGTAAACAGATCTGGCTAAAGCGCCCCATACATTTTCCACTGGATTGATATCTGGAGATAGGGCAGGTCAGTCCATAACTTGCAGCCAATTTGCTGAAAACCACTCATATGTGCTGTTTGCACGGTGAACTGGGGCATTATCTTGCTGGAAAATCCATCTGATCCCTCCAATCTTCTCCCCAAACGGTAAAAGATGAATATCAAGCAGATCTTGATAATCTGAAGTCTTTATTCTTCCACTAACAATAGCTAAATTGGTTCTACCATTCCATCCAAAGCCAATCTAGACCATAAGAGACCCTCCTCCCTGTTGCCATATGAAATACATTTCTTCTGACCTCCTGATGTCATGCCAGTAATATTGCCAGCCCTCTGGCCCATCTAAATTGAATTTTTTCTCCCCTCTCTTCCAATCTTCTGTCCAGAACTTCACTGACTGGGCAAAGGCCAGCAATTTCTGAAGTTGGAGTGCAGTTACTGTTTTCTTTTCGTGTACACAAGAGATGATACCTGCTTCAAATAATTAAGTACAGCTTTATGTGACCGACTTATAGCCTTTCCTATACCTCGTGCATTCACACATCAATTTGACCCCTTTCATAGTCTGACAAGGTGGTGTTACGAGGCATTGTGTTTAACTTGCTTGTTTACAGCCACTTGAAAGTTTTTGTGGAGGCAACCCTATTAGGTAATCACCAATGTCATCTATTGACTGATTAATCACTGCTTTGTTAATTTTTCTGCTCGAAAAACTGCATTAAGTGATGCTGGTCCTATACTTATGGGACAGCTTAATTTCTATTTTTATAAATTCTTATTCTTGTTGTTTGTTTTTCATTATTTTCTTTGGAGACAATAAATAATAGTTGTGAGAATCTGATACAGTGACAATGTTTAATTATTTTATTTTGTTTCTTGCAGACAAGGGAAAATATGGGTGGTCCTATACTTATGTGACACACCTTATAATACAATCATCAGACAATCATAAGTATTATAATTATAATAAGCATTCTGAATTATAATTACCGTAAATATTCTACTATAACGCGACCTCTTGTATAACGCGACTCCACTTTTTCGGCCCAAAAAATCGGCAAAAATCCTATCCTCTTGTATAACGCGACCCCCATTTTTGACTCCTCGCGAGAAATAAATTGTACGAACTTATACAGAAAAAAAATCTTTATTTTTAAATAGTCTGGATATTTAATATTCAAAAACCTTCAAAATCTGATTCATCTGTGTCTTTGAACAGGTATATTTTAAAGAAGTTATTTTCCGTAAACACTTACCTTTTCAGGAGTAATATACAATAGTTTAATCTCTGGTTGTTGCTTTGATAAATTGAAATAAACTGAATGGGATTCTTGATTGCTTAATTCTCCTGATAAATGAGACGCCTGAATCTACAAGGAAAAATTTATGAAGTCTTTGCTGATGGAAAAGACATTCAAAACAACTGTACTTCATCTTAATATACTCTCCCTTACGTCTAACGACCATAAACGTTGGACTTGATCTTGGATGAGAGATTTCAATGGAGAAATAACTATTGTTACTCCAGAACTTACTACTGCAGTCAGTTGATAACAAAGACTTTTCCCTCCACCTGTAAGTATATTAGTATATTTTATTAGCGATTGAGAAGAAAGGAAAATAATTAAGCAATAAAAAAATTTATTAACCTTCCATCAGCTGTGGCTTATACGTAGACTGATGTTTATTGAATGTTTTATTCTTATATTTGTTACCGATATGTTGCAGCACCATCTACCTTACATTTTCACTATTTTCCCACTCTTTAGATAGGGTGAGTCAGAAAAAGCCGGCGTGAGGGAAAAAACTAAGTCCCAGGACAATAGGTTTTGCAACAATAAAAATATTCAACAGTAGGTGTATTCAACAGTAAGTGTATTCAACAATAGGTGTGCTGTGAATGGTTTGCATTAGAGCCGTGTGAGGCTTGCAACATCACAACATCGACGTTAGTATCGATGTCAGAAAAGCTACTCGATGCTTAACGAGAAAACATCGAGGTTAGCATCGATGTCAGAGAAACTACTATTCCACATAAATTAATTTATAGAATTAAAAACCCATATGTACATTTCGGAGATCTGTCTCCTTTTTATTTTTATAAATTCATTTATGTGAAATAGTGTTTTCTTTTCTTCTGTTGGCGTTAACAGCAAAATAAAAGAAATGTCTCCACTTTGAACAGTTTTCAGATGTTTAGTTTTCATGGCAATTAAATTAAATAGAAATTCAATAACTAAACAATAATTAAAACATTTAACGCAAATCACTGAGCTGTTCAACTATTAGTGAACTTAAAATCAAATATTTTCTATATATTTTGAGATCTACGCCATACTATCTGACTATTGACTATAAAGGAATAGAAAAAAAAAATCATCGATGGTATCGATGTCTACAAACTACTCGATGTCCTGGTATCGATGTACCTGCAAACAGCGAGGTTCGATGTTAACATCAAATACATCGCATGGCTCTAGTTTGCATTTGTTGGTTTCTTTTTCGAAATCAAATAACAGTTGATTTTGTTTTCGGCTACAATGGGTCAATAAACGGTTAGTGAACAAATCAAACTAATTCATTGGTATTACTAACAAGGAAATAACATTGCAAACATTAGACGGCAGTGGATGCGGTAGTATGCAAATAGGCAACCACCTGCAAGAAGCACAATCCAGGCACTGATTAGAAAATTCGAGACAGATAGAACGATCAAGGACGCACACGAGGGACGAAGCGGCTGACCTCCAACAATAATAATGCCAGAAACTGTGCAGATATCCATTGCACGCTGACGGACTTCTTCTACATCAACTCGCCAGTTAAGCCGACAGCACAATGCTTCCAAAACTTCAGTGATACGATGCATTAAAAGAATAGGATTCAGGTGGATCCCGACTTACGCATGGCACGAAGGAAACTGAACATGGCTGCCATCTAGAGTTTTGTGGTTGGTTATATGACATTCTGGATGAAGAACCAAATTTATTAGACCGCATTTTATGGACTGACAAAGCTAAATTTCATCTGAACGCATTAGTGAATAGGCATAATTGCATCTACTGGCCAAATGAAAATCGTCATATCACAATGGAGTCCAGGTGTTAACATTTGGGCGAGAATATGGTCTGGTGGGATAATTGGGCCTTTTTTCTTCGAGGGGAATTTAACTGCAATTGGATATCACAGGCTGTTACGGGTAAAGATCATTACAGCAATTCAAGCACAATGTCCAATGGACATCATTTTTCAACAAGATGGTGCTCCGTGCCACTATGGTAGAGTGGTCCGTAATTTTCTCGACACCTTGTTTCCCAACAGCTGGATAGGTCGTGGCGGGCCTATGGCATGGCCGCCACACTGCTGCAATATCACACCTATGGACTTTGCAGTGTGGGAAATAGTCCATGATGTGGTCTATACGGAACCCTCACACGACATCAAATTCGTTAAAGTACTGGTCGAAGAGGCATTCGCTACATTTACCTCGCCACTCTGCGCTAAAATTTGTCGACAAGTTGAGCTTCGCGCAGCGTTGTGCTTTGATGAAAATGGTGGACAATTCAAATATTTATTTTAGGATTACGTCATGCCTAACACCTCACATTTGTGTAACACTTGTTGAATAAACCTATTGTTGCAAAACCTATTGTCCTGGGGCTTAGTTTTTTTCCTCACGCCATGTTTTTTTGACTCACCCTGTATATTAATAGCATTTAATGTTCTGATAGCTATTGCAAAGTGAAGACATTGGTCATTTGTTCAATTTGATACATTGTGTTCTTGCATTGTACACTTTCAAAGTTTTATAATTGTCTTATTCAGTCACTGGGTGAAGTTCCTTATGCACACAGAAAAAAAAAATTGTTTGTGCTCTTAGAAGAAAAAAAATTAATTAGGATGCACAATGGTTCAAGTGGTCTTGCAGAAAGTCGTGAGCAACAGTTATTTTTACAAGTGTATCACCTTAATCTATAAACTTTTCTTCACTTTTCAACATAATATCCATTTCTCGGCTCACAATTTTCCCATCTTTCTGCAAGCTTGAAAATCCCCTTTGCATTAGTACTCTTTTTTAGCTGCTTGGAGACACTGTGTCCTATTCCAAGTTTTGCTGCGATTTCAGACACTTGCGACATGTCTGTCTTCATTAATGATGGCGTCACCCTTTTCTGGTTGCATTCAGTGGATGCAATTCGAGGGATACCGCTACAATGCAGATCTTGGATGCTTGTTTTTCTATGTTTGAAATGTTTCACCCATATCCAATGCTAGCATCCATACAGCTATCTCTATATGTATACTGAAGCTTTTGGTAAATTTCAGCAGTGGGGATTTCCTCTTTATCAGGGAATTCAATAACAGCAGACTGACAAAATGAAACGTCACTGCTAGCCATTTTGTATATAGTGTACTTGGTCATGTGATACGACGATACTGATGCCACAATATCGTCTGCATATTTGAGTTGAGTTGAAGATTTCTAGAAAGTTGCTTCTCAATACTTTCAGAATGACCCTCGTACTGTTTGAAGATGAGATGAAGATTTAGAAGACAAGGTTGGCACAGACAATGATGTAGATGATGGAGCCTAGTGGAATCAGCCAGTGACCATTCAAATTGCTAGAAAGAAACTGGGTTCAAGGAAGAAAGAGAAATTGTCGCACTAGAATCTTCACCCCAAAATACTTTAATTTCCTATACGATGAGTTATGGGATGATGTGAGTGCACAATTAAATATTAAAGGAGTTTCCTTTCAGGATTAAGTTTTGTTTGCTATTGATGTGAGAAATTACTCCCGAAGAAATAATACAATAAAGCACAAATAATTCGGAAGATAATGAACTTGGAAGTGAAGATGAAATTTTTGATCCAGAAAAGGACCAATTTCTTCTTCAGAAGCATTTGCATCTTAAATAAATGTCATCGATTTATTTCAAAACATCATGTCAAAAAAAAAATTTCATCACAATTTAAATGAAAATTGGTGATTTCATTGCTTTACAAATAATTATTTTGTAAGTAAAAAATGTTTTAAAAATATATTGGTACAAGCTGATTTTGAGTTAATTTTTTTTAATATTAAGAAATCATAGGAACAAGATCAGGGATCTATCTATGGCCAATTTGGTACCATTTAAGGGTACCTTCACAAAATTATTTTAAGTGGAAACAGTATCTTCACAAAATTATTTTGACCGGAAACGGTATCTTCACAAAATTATTTTGACCGGAAACGGTATCTTCACAAAATTTTAACTCGTGTTTATTAACGTATTACCCTCAAAAATGGGTGTTTATCAATGTAAATAATGTCAATTCAAATATAAAAAAAGTTTTTTTTAATTAAACCCAGTGTTATATATTTTTTTGTTAAAATTTTTCACAAAAATCTAGGCATTTTCACAAAAATGGGTATGGATTTTGAAATTGTAGATAGACCCCTAAAGACTTTCACATTAGCCTTCAGATGACCGAACCAATTTCCATGGTACCCCTAAGTTCATTAAAATGAGATTTTACCACATACGTATATGAGAATTTTATTTATTGTGGCACACCAGTGTTCCCAAGAATTCTAATTAAAAGTGAAAATTATAAATTTAAAAGAAAGTTTAAAGTAATTTTTGTACCTGTTGGCATCAAAATGAAGCAATCATTTCCCAATAAAGCTGCATTTATAGCCTCAAGTTGATTCATTCGGAAGGTTTTTAAGCCAAACACGTTGTGAAAGAGATGTAACATCCTCTGGGAATGTGGAAAATTACTGCCTTTAAATTTACCATTAGATTTGGTATTCAAATCAGATGTTGCTGCAACACAGCCTAAAAAGGAAAAAAAATATCAAGAAGTAATCACATAGAGTCTCGCATTAAAAATAAAAAAGTAGCATAAAAAATCTCAATATCATTCATTTTTAAAATAAAACATGAGCTATCCCTTAAAAAAATCACGATTTTCATCAAAAAAAATTTTATGTCATAATATGATGCCTTGGTATGTTGGTCAAGTATATCCAGGGTCAAATACTGCATAATATCATTAGAAATATGTAAAAAAAAGTTTTCTATTCCATGGTGATAATGTTTTTGTATAGATTGGGCATTTTTCATTTGTGGTTCTCTCAGCTTTTGTTTTTTTGCCTGCATTGAACTTTGTTTTGATTTTCCAAAACAACTGCCTGTCAGATCCTAATGAATTTTTTTTACTTAAAAAGAAACAATATTAAAAGTACATGACAGAGAGAAAATTATGAATAAAGTCATACCGTATTTTCGCGAATATACCCCGCACCCCTGTATACCCCGTACCCCTAGATATCCTGTGAAATTCCACGTTTATGTAAAAAATATTTAGGAAACCCCGCACCCCTGTATACCCCGCGGGTTATACATGGGTGAAAAGCTGAAAGAACTTTGAGGTATAATTAATTATTAAATTCAATTAAAAATTAAGAAGTATAATTAATTATTTTAACCATTAAATTCAATTAAAATTCATAAAAATTGTATTGGCAGTATAAAATGTTCCAAGACATAAAAAATGAGGATTGGAAGAAGAGTTTATTTTGCAGGAAAAGAAAAATCGAGCAGGAAATTCAACACAAAAGTTAGCAGATAGATCCAGCAGATTGAAATAAGCAACTGATAAATGAAAGGAAACTAGCATCTCTTTATATATGTAAACTATGAGCGCCAGAAGGGCTGTGATTGGTTGTTAATAGAAGGTAGGAAATATTAGCCAATAGAAACGCAGTCATGATAGGTAAAGATACCTTCATGATTTATGATTTTTCTACAGGATATTTTAATGTAAAGATACAACTTCATAAAGTAAATACAGTATAAATTAAAGGCATTTAAGGATCAAAGATATTTTAATATTTATTTTAAATAAAAAACAAATTGTATACTGCATTCAGAAATAAAATTATTTCTAACATTAAAAATACTGTTATTATTTTATTTTTAGCATTTTATAAATGCAAAAGTTCGACATTTTCGATAAAGTTTTTTGTATCAAATATACAATTCTGTAGTAAAAAGTTGTTGGCAAAAACAATATAAAGAAAAGCAAACGTCTTCAAGTAAATAATAAAAAGGATTTAAAAGTTTTAACATTAAGCTTTAAACAAAGTTTCATAACAGAGTAAATAAAAATGATCTATGAGGATTTTTACATACCAAACCATAGATGTTTAAATCATTGATTGAATAGGAAAGAGATCCAGGCTCTAGAATTTTCTTTCCTATTTGCATCAGTTCCTACTTTAAGAAAATTTGCATTGTTCCTACTTAAAGCAAGGAACAACACATTGTGTATTGCATTCAGGCTTAAAATTAAAAACTTAAAATTCCGATTCGTTATCGCATTTATCATTCCGATTCATTATCAAAAGGTGAAGAAGTTAGTCGGGACAAACTGCCACTACTTCAGATCGTGGCAGTTTTGAAGTTGCCATCTTTTTGAAAAGCTGTTTTTTAACGATATGAAAAATGCTTAACCTGGATATTTACAACTAAAAACTTAAAAATCTGATTCATTATCGCATGTTTCTTCAAAAAGTTTCTTAATACAGCACAGATGGCAGTTTATTAAAAAAATAATAAAAGGTCATTTCATTTTGAAAAAGGCAAAAATACAGTTACAGTTGTTTACATGAAATTTTATTGTAAGTTCATTTTTCAAAATTATTACAGTACATATCGTGTATTAATGCATTAAGTACTGTAATAAATATTCATTTGAACTTTAAAAAGCGTTCTTGGACAATTTCAGGAATTATGGCGTCGCCATTTTGTTTATGAGAATTTACTTTTACATTAGCTTTTGGAGACGAAAAAATGAGAAAACAGGGAATTAATGTACTGTATATTGTATATACTACATAATGCACTGTAATATGCAAGTATATCAAGTGTTATATGCTAATTTCGTTTGAAATTCGTCAGATCGAAGTTCGTTTGACTGTAATAATTTCTAAAAATAAACATACGTTAAAAAAAAAATCATTTTATCATGACTTTATAAACCACCATATGTACAGTATTAAGAAACTTTTTGAAGAAACATGCGATAATGAATCGGATTTTTAAGTTTTGAATTGTAAATATCCAGGTTATGTATTTTTCATATCGTTAAAAAATAGCTTTTCAAAAAGATGGCAACTTCAAAACTGCCACGATCTGAAGTAGTGGCAGTTTGTCCCGACTAAATTCTTCACCTTTTGATAATGAATCGGAATTTTAAGTTTTTAATTTTAAGCCTCAATGCAATGCACAATGTGTTGTTCATTGCTTAAAGAACTGATGCAAATAGGAAAGTAACTTCTGGAGCCTGGATCTCTTTCCTATTTCAATCAATAATTTAAACATCTGTAGTTTGGTATGTGAAAATCCTCATAGACCATTTTTATTTACTCTGTTATGAAACTTTGTTTAAAGCTTAATATTAAACCTTTTAAGTCTATTCTATTATTCACTTGAAGACGCTTGCTTTCGTTTATATTGTTTTTGCGAACAATTCTTTACTACATAATTGTATATTTGATACGAAAAACTTTTGTATTTATAAAATACAGTATTTTTAATGTTAAAAATAATTTTATTTCTGAATGTAATATACAATGTGTTGTTCAGTTAAAATAAATATCACAATATCTTTGATCCCTAAATACCTTTAATTTATATTTACTTTATGAAGTTGTATTTTTACACTTTTTTGTAATTAAAATATCCTGTTTCTATAAAAATCATAAATCATGAAGATATCATTACCTATCATGACTGGCTTTTAGATTAGCCTTATTTTGATTGGCTCATATATCCTGGCTTCTATTGGCAACCAATCACAGCCCTTCTGGCCCTCATAGTTTAATATATTGCTTGGAAGATAGCAGACAGTTCGCTCATTTGAATCATTCTATTGAAACAGTTTCTAGATTGCATTATTACCACTTCTAGTTCAACTTGTTCATGTTTTCCATCCCACACATCATTCATGTAAAAAATAATTTGGAAACCCTGCACCGCCCTTCCGCAAATGTAAAAAAGTGTATAACCCGCGGGGTATATTCGCGAAAATACGATAGTTAATTTTTTAAAAATTATAAAATAGTTATCGAGAGCAAATTTTTTGAAAAATTGCACAACATGTTGCACAATTGATTTTTTTTTCACATGTTCAGACAAGAATATTTTAATTTTCTCGCTGTTACGTACTAAAACATGGATAGTGACGTCTTTCTTCAATTTTAGTATATTCGTTTTGTAAATGTTTATAAACTAATTTTTAATTCGAAATTAGCATAAATTTTTACATATTTTTGCATATACCTTACATATAAATTTGAATATCATTATGAAACTTGGTACAGAATCCCTTAATTTGCAATTCCAAACTCTGAAATACTACACAAAGAAAGTACAACACAAGAAAAAAAACTTTTTCAAATAAAACAATACTGGGCCCTGAAAGAGAAGCATTTTCTGAAAAAATGATTTTAACTTCAAACAATTCCATGTGCCCAGTAGTTAAATACACAAGGGGTTTTGTAAATAATAGGTCCACAATGTTGAGCGATACATTCAATTACGAGGGTCAGTCAAATGACAACGAGATTACAGAAATGACAGCAAGAATTTGTGTGTGGAGGTGTGTAGAGGTAGCATACAGGTGCATGCATACACATGTTAAGTAATCACGCAAGTTGTTAGTGTTCATAGAAACTTGATTGTATGCATGCAGTTCATAAAGCAAGACGTGAGATAGAATAATGGCATTCGTCATTCAAAATTCGAGAAAGGAGGAACAGCGTGTGGTGCTGAAAATGTGAAATCCAAAGAAATCTGGGCGAGAATGCAGGCTGTGTATGGAGAATTTTGGTGATCTCTGTTTTTACACGAATGCCATCATTTTTGTCAAGCTATTCAATCGTACCACTTGCTTAAAACACTTAATTTTTTTTTTTTAAAATTCTAAATCGTTAATAAATACAGATTAAATGTGTTTTTTTCAAAATTGTTGAAATCGATTGAGAACATTAAAAAAAAAATCATTTTTTTATTAAAAATTTATTGTTTTACCCAAAAAAATTTTTCCCAATCTTTTTTTTTTTGTTATGAATTGTTATGAATTTTATATTTTTTACTTGTTATCTTTAAAATTTCAAAGATATGATTTTTTTAAACAAAAAGTACCAAAAAATGTATTTGTTTATAACTTTTTAACAAAAATGGAAATTTTTCAAAAATATTTTGGGAATTTTAATACTCCCTTAGGTACTACCAAATTATAATAAAAAGTTTTAAATTTCATGACATGTTTGTTTTTGAGGGGCCCACTTCAGGTATTCTTACTCAAATATAATTAATGAATTTTTTCCATATTTTTTTTGAAAAACAACATCCCTCAAATGACTACACTTTTCCTGCTTACAAGTTAGGACTTTTCAAACCCTTCAGTCTTTCAATAGCCACACTGTACTTGCTTGTTTCCTGTTCCCCCTCTTCTTCTTACAACTCCTACTTGACTCAACTGGGTTTCATTTGAACATGCCTTGTACAACAAATTCATATAAGGCACGTGTATATGACAATCACTGTTGTTTTAGCTGATTTTTTTCAAAGAATGAAGAGAAAAGTGATGTAAGAGTAGAGTGAAATTCGTGCATCCTTTTGGCCCTGCACCATCATTTCGTTGGCCTTCAGGAAAAGAAGGCATCTGTTATGTACCTCTGTATAATATGATTGCCAAAGTCAATACTGCAGTTACAAAAAGGCTTGGGATGAGTATATTATTTTTTTGAAAAGGAAATTGAATGTGCAACAGCAATACATGAAACTTTTCAGCAAGCCATGATGTCACTAAAGATTCTATTCTATGACATAAATTAATGTTATATTATCTCTTAGGTAAATTTAGTGAGTTTATCACTCAATAATTAATTAAAATAGAATAAAAGTATTTACTGTTTCCCAAAAAACAACACACGTAGGGAATAATAGTTATCGTATTCGGTTTTCTAATTTAAGATGAAAATAAGAGTTTTATCAGCAAAATTAATATGAAGTCAACTAAAAACCCGTTAATTTTATTTCATATTCATTTAGACAAAACTTTTAGATTTAATTTTTAAAAAAGGTTGGTTTGATAACTATATTGAAATCGTATTCTGCAAAAATGATGTGTTTTTTTTTTTTTTTTTAACCTCAAAACTTCTAATTTTCATTTTTATTTCTACCCTCATTTATAAGAAAATACGTAAAAATTAATTTTCTATCAAATCTACTTATATAATAGGAAACACTGTAAAAATGTGGCATTAAAATGTTTATTTTAGATTGAATTATGAATTTTTTTTTCTTATTTGTACATGATCCTCACAGAGTCTTTTCCCCTAAATTTGGAGTGCTCATATCTCGAAAAAACTTAAATCATAACCTCTAAAAAAAATTTCATAAAAATCTGAAGTGGTGTGTGATTTGGCCTGGATGAACTGATGTGGAATGGTCCACTATCTTTAAAATGTACTGGATGATTATAATAAATGTTCCCCACTTCTGTGCTGGCTGCAGACCGCGTTATTGGACGGATAGTGATAGAACTTTGTGTAGAGGCTATGCAGAACATGAGGAAGAGAATCCCAATGGAAAATTTATTAGTGCATACACTTGCCACCAGGGGAAAAAGTGATGCGGTATGCAAAAGTGCAATGCATCTGTGAACAACCAATCTGCAGAGGTCACCATGCCATTAGGAAAGAAAGAACCTGCTTTCCTAGTGAAGCTCTATTACCAGAATAGTAGCAACAGTGCAACACCACTGCCAGAATATCGTAAAGGAATTTCTTCATACTCACTTCAGTGATGAACGTGTTTATCATGAAGGTACACGGACCTTGCCTGAACTGAAAACCAACATCATTCATCATGTTGCAGCTATTTCATGGGAGACACTTCGTGCTATTGTTGAGCCTGCTGGCTTGCGCTTCCAGCATGTCATCAACGCAAAGGGTGCACATATTGGACAGTCCCTCTAACACCATTCCAGAGTGCACTGCTACAGTCTGTGTATGATCTTGCTACTCCACTTTTTCCCCCTGGCAGCAACCATATGCACTAATAAATTTTCCATTAGAGTTCTCTTCCTCATTTTCTGCATAGCCTACAAACAAAGTTTCATCACTATCTGTGCAATAACACGGTTTGCAGCCTGCACAGAAGTTGGGAACTTTAATAATAACCACCTGGTACATTAAAAATTTAAGAAACCCCTGAACAGCACTTTAAGAAGAGGATGCAATACTTCAGGCCAGGAAAGAAACCGTTCAAAGGAGAAATGACATGGAAAATTATAAAGTACGATTGATAATTATAGGGGAAGCTTTTCTAATGAAATAAAAATGTTAAAAGTTATGTATGTTAAAATAAAAGTAAAGGAAGAAAAGGGAAGGGGGGAGGAGACAAATTATCAATGGATGGAATGTCTTTTCCTTAACCAGTTATAGAAAAAGGTTTAAGTTATTGAAACAGAGTCTTTTAATGGACAAATGATACAAAAGTTTAATTATCAATGTTAAGATCTCATTCAACTAATTACCATCACTTGGACGGGATGAAGTAGATGGTGATTCTTCAAACAATGTTTCATCATACTCTTCAATTATTTCATCACAGATACCATCTAGTGAGTCATCATCTAAAACAATCTTAAAAACAAAACACAATAAGAAATATAAAATCTGTAAGAAAATATTAGCTGATTTTATTTTAAAAACAGAATTTAATTTTCTTTTTAAATATTTATGTGAGTTCGTAGGAACAATGAAGTAGAGTAAATTTACTTAAAGCCAACTTGTATTTTTATATTATTAATCTAAGTTAAATTTTGAAGATAAGGATCACAATTCCTGTCTGCCATTGCTTAGGGGGCCTGTCCAGATATCCAAGCAACCTGACACACTCGAGTCAGCCACAGGATACCATCCTGATTTAAGGCCTTTAACATCTCGGATCAGATTTCATCATCACCTGCAGCTTTGCCAGTCTTCAGGGACTTAATTGCCCATCTGACTTCTGCTTCAGTGATACTACCGTGACTGTTCTCCACTCCAAGGTGCACCCCATGTGCCTCAGTTGTTGCTGTCACCAGATTAAGAAGAGATGCAAAGTATTCCTTCCACCTATGCAACACACTCTCCTCCATTTTCGAAAGCCTCCCATCTGAACTCTTAATAGTTTGTGATGAAAGAGACTTCTTTCCACGGAGACGGCGCACGGTCTGCCAGAATACCTTGTTTGCCAAACCATAGTCTGCTTTCAATTTCTCCCCGAACTGAGGTTCTATTCCTTTCAAGACAGCCTGCTCAGTGCGCTCTCCATGTTAGGGGAGCCTCATAGAGACAGGTGGAGAAATTCAAGTATCTCGGGATTGCATTCACAAGTGATGGACGGCAGGAGAAAGAATTGGATGCTCTGATCGGTGCAGCAAGCTGTGTCAGACGTGAACTGTGGCGATCCGTGGTAACAAAACACGAGCTGGGTAACAAAGCCAAGCTCTCCATCTTCAAATCTATCTTTGTTCCCATTCTCACCTATGGTCATGAGGCTTGGGTAATGACCGAAAGAGTGCGATCGTGGGTACAAGCGGCCGAAATGAGATTTCTGAGAGGTGTGGCAGGTGTTACCCTACTAGTTAGAGTGCACAGCAGCACAATAAGGGAGTCTTTAGGGGTTGAGCCGTTACTTCTCCGCATTGAGAGATCTCACTTGCGCTGGTATGGCCACGTGATACGGATGCCGCAAACTGGTCTTCCTAGGCAGTTGTTATTTTCCAAGCCGGTGGGTAAGAGACCAAGGGGTCGGCCTAGAACCAGGTGGCTAGACTACATGGAGAATCTGGGTTCAAGTCGCTTGGGTATTACCAAGGAGGACATGCGCCTGATGGCGGAAGATCGCGATCGCTGGAGATCCTCCATAGGGCTGTCGCCCCCGCGACCCTAACGGATAAGCGGGTTTGAAAAGTAAGTATCTTAATATTTTACGTATTATTATTATGCATGCCATTAACGCTCTCCTAGCATCCTCAAATTAACCTGAAGTTGGCTTGACAATTCAGTAATTTTTTAAACATGAAAGTTTATCGTACATTTATTGATTTGAAGTTTGAGTTGAAAAATTTTTATGTGTGCTAAGTGATTAGTGATATACTTGCATCTTTTGTTTTAAAAGTTATATATAAACTATGATGGAGGAAGACTGCATGTTGTATTTCTGTTTGCTCAGTTATCATAGGAAAAGGGGGAGGATATTGAAGTTATGGCACCAATATCATGGAGAACAGGGTGGGAAAAAGACCAAATTAAATACCACTATGACTTGGCAGCCAACTTGATAGCTCTGAACTTGACTGCACTGTGATTTGGATGGTAAAACATGTAGAGTGCAGGTTCACAGCTACCAAACAGCCTCCAATTTGAATGAAAAATAAGAAAGAGCAAAGACTGCTTTAAAGCAAAACTTAAATAAGACAGGATAAAACACATAAAATAAAGCAACATTCAAAGCAAACAACACAATTTACAAGGGCGAGTCAAATGAAAGTAAGCCAACCTATCCCGCACAAAAATGGTTCATCCATTATTTGGTGGCATCTCTCATTTACAAAAGAGACACGTAGGTGTGTGTATAAAAGTTGTTTAATGCTCTCATACACCGGGTTGAACACCGTAGCATGACATAATGGACGCTCCAAAAGATGAACAGTGTGGTATGGTCAGGTTTTTGACGGCTGAAGGTGTTTCCCAACATGAAATTAGTCACCATATGGCTGCCGTGTACGGCAAACATTGCCTTTCATTGGCTACTGTGAAGCGTTGGAGCAAACGATTCAAAGAAGGACGTGAAAGTTGCAAAGACAATCCAAGACCGGACCAAAGCCACCATGCAATCACCCCCAACAAAACTGGAAAGGTTCAAGTGGGAAAAGCTGCAACATCCACCATACAGCCCCGAACTCTCGTCTTGAGATTTCCACATTTTCGGGCAACTGAAAAAACAGCTCAAGGGAACCAGATTCGTGTTGGACGATGACGTGAAGGAGTCAGTCTTACAGACATTTTGAAGTAGCAACCCATGGAGTTTTATGAGAAGGGAATCACACGATTCATTAATCAGCGGGACAAATGTCTAAATGCTCATGAAGACTACTTTTAAATAAAGTACTCCATTTTTCATATATTCGCATTGGCTCATTTTCATTGGACTTTATCCTCATAATAAACAAGCAAAATAAATAACGAGAGTAAACAACAGTCAACAAATATAGAAATTAATGATTATAAATAGGAAAGGGAAGGACTCGAACCAAGGGTATGGCTTTCGCTGGCACCACTCTTATCAATTGAGCTACCATCAAGCTGTTGCAACATACATGTCCATATGAACTTCCATAAGGCAACAAATCAGAAATTGCCAGAGCAGGCCTCTGACTTGCAAAGCAGGAATCTTTCTTACCCTTAAACCGTCAAATAAACCGATGAAATTCAACTCAAAGAGAAGATAAATAATAATATAACTGAAGAAACTCTTGAAACATTTCATGATTAATAATAGAAAGGGAAGGAAAAATTCAGGTAGTGGAATTTTTCCTTCCCATTTCTACGAGGGTTGTTCAGGAATTTTTGCCTCCTGGTGCGTAACATATTTATTTATTAACTGATTTTCACAATTCTTTTTGTATCTGATACTTACATTTGTCTTCTATGTAATGCACTATTCACTTTTCGACATAGTCCCCATCCCTTTCCAAGCATTGTGCCAACACGTGACTAATCAGGTGAATCCGTCAAAGAGGAATTCCGGGGTTGTTGTTGACACCAGGATTGAATAGCAGCTTTGGACACTCTTCTGCTGGATGATAACGCCTGCCCGAACACAATCGCCACACGCCTTTTCATCTTTGTAGCACCTACAGTTCAAAGATGAAAAACTGCAGTGCAAAAATGGAAGACTTTGCACCTTGCGACTTTTACCACTTCCCAAAGAAGAAAGAGCACCTTAAGGGACATGAGTAGCATTCTGACAACAAGGTGAAAGATGCTATTCTGGTGCAATGCGTGGAAAGGGATGGGGACTATGTCAAAAAGTGAATAGTGCATTACATAAAGGAAAAATGTAAGTATCAAATACAAAAAAGAATTTTGAAAATTGATTAACAGATAAAAAAATTACGGACTAGGGAGGCAAAAATTCTTGAACAACCCTCGTACAATAAGTTCAGAGCAAGATAAACAGCCAGATTGGCGTACCGTAAAAACACAAACAAGCACCACAGCGATTATTTGGTTGACAGCAAATTCAGTGCAGACTTAATTGGGTGAGGCACTTATTTCTCTCAACATATACAGAAAACCTAACTTCATCCCATCATACCAAAAAAAAAAAAAATACACTATACAAAAACCATTCACTTACTTTTGCTGCAAGAGCTAGGAATCAGCAATTTTAGGCAGCAGTGCCTATTGGGTTACAGGGAAATGATATACAGTGACTAAATGAAATATTAATAGGACCCATTCTCGTCAACCTTTATTGGTGCTGTAGGGGGGTATAATCAAACAAGAATATGAAAATTATTAGCATACTCCTCTATTGGACACAGAGTGAATAATAGTAATAGCAGCTATATGAGCGGTACATATAACTCAGAATGGATCTACCAATTGTTTACAGTGCGGTATTTTATGCATTGAAATCAACTGAAATCAATTTAGATAATCGTCGTGGCAGTTAATTGAGCACTGCACTTATTACTTTTGGTGTAGAATTAGAACGGCGGTAAATAGGATGCGACATTTGTTTGCGCTTTTACGGTATCTGCATTTTTGCCCATTCTTTCTTTAATGTTATTGTTATTACCCGAGTTTCGGTGCATGCTTCTGAAGGCTTTTTCTTGCTTTCCAAAGAGTTCACTTGAGTAGGTATATTCTTTGAAAGGTTTTGCACATTCTTGCTGAATACTGAATTACTCTCACTACTTGTATGTGAGAATTTTAATAGCTCAGGAATAGTTGAGGGTTTCTGACTTTCTGAAGAGGTTACGGCCTGCGATGTGTTGAAAGCAGCAGTTTTGGGGGTTGTTTTTGATGCCACTGACTAGAGGTAATAAAAAATTGAAATGAAATATAAGTAAAAACAGCTACAACTTTTCAGCTTTCCAAAGCTTTAAAGAATGAGATAAACTTATAGCCATTTATTAATATCTTACAGAGCTTCGTGGTATAGGTGATTTAGTAAGGTTGAGCTGTTTTGCATCAGTAAAACCTGATATATCAATCTTATGAGAATGAAATTTTTTCTTCATTTCCTTAAGCTTTGAGCTCAATTTGTCTCTGCAATGGAATTAAATGCACAATAAGAGTTCACATACAATACAAAACCTAAGATGATAAAATGATGCACAAAAAACAAAATGTCATTTTATATAATATTTTGGTCCTTTCCTGTTTGTTATTCTTCTTATTCTACCCGATTCATTCATGGCTTTTTAATCATCTTTTCCAATCTGTGACATGACTGTGTTCCAATCAATCGCAACCATTTTACCAACAATCACTGACTGTTTGTACAGTATTCTGTATATAAGACATCTTGCCTCTTCATTTGCATCCTTAACAAAGCCAGGAATTAAAGGCGAAATTGGTCAGAATTCTGCGTGTTTTCTTTCTCACTAAGTATTATAATGCCTCCATCAATTCATCAAAGAAAAAATATTTTAAATACCTACTTCTGAGTGTGCCTCTGCCAGGATTTCCATTCACTTATTTAATAGATTTACAACCAGCAATCTAATAATAATGATGTTCAGGAATTTCAATTACAAAATGCTTCTTGTTTATAATTTATCACTGCCCAATTTATAATATATAGAGGGTGTCCAAAAAGTCTGGTAACATGGCAGATATCTCAAAGCTGCCAAGTAGGCGAGATCTGATGAGTGTGGTTTATAGGTAATAGGGGGGTGGGGAATTCATTGCTGCACTCAAATCTGACTTTGACCCCCAAATTTAAGGTCTTCCATTTCCTAACTCGAAAACTATTACAGAAAAATTTCCGATTGCTACCCTGTAGAGCAACACCACATTAGTCTAAAAACAATTTTTAATCACACCCTTCCCCTTGAAAGATTTTGAGAAAATGGGCAAGAAAGTCATTCAAGGTCAGGTTGGGCTAGCCAGGTTGGCTGAGGTTTCTAACACATTTGAATTGCAGTGAAGCACGTTTACTCGTGCAGGCCGTAGTAATGCCTACTTTTCAGGAGAAAATTCAAGTTTTCCGGCAGCGCTCTCCGCAGAAGTCACTTCAGATCATATTCAGCCTGCCAGAGGGCTACTAAACATCTAAAGGTACGGCCGTACAAAATTCAGGTAGTGCAAGAGTTTCATTCTTTGGATTCGTAAAGCACATTATTTACTGCAAATGGTTTAAAATTTTAAGTGCAAGTTGAAATTCACGCCCCATCAATAACTTTTAGACGTAACATACACAGTTGTTTTCTTTGGTATCAAAAATCAGGAAACTTCTTTTGAAAGCGCTGAATGCAAAGTTGGTACGATTTACCGTAAAATAAACTTCTAACAAAGCGATTGTCTTTTCTTGCGTGAGGACTATGACTGACATAACATCACTGCTCGCCCGCACGAGCATCGTGTCACGTGGTGCTCTCACGCTGCGGTTAGGTGACATACAATTACTACAAGCAGCAATACTCTGATATCTGTTATAGTTTTGCAGGAAATACGTTTCAAACTTGGACTTTGGGCAGCTTTTTTTTTCTGCCTGCAAAATAAAAAAAAAAAAAAAAGAAAAAAGAAAAAAAGCTGCCATGACTTTGTAAGGTGACCCTCGTATAAAAGAAAGAATAAAAGAAATAGTACCATCACATGCTGGATAAATTGTAATGTGCATGAGGAATTTGTCTAAACTATTACGGTGCAGAGTGATTCAAAAATAACTCCCTGATTTTGTGAATTTTTTATAGGGAATCTATGGAATACATCATCATCATAAGGATGTGCCTGTTGTCTGCAAGATTTTATTCTAATATTCCCATGGATGCTAGGGGTAGCTAGGAGATGGACTGGGCATTTGGTAGTGGGGAATAGAATAATGCACTGTGGGCATGGTCTCTCAGATCTTCCGATCTCACCCCCAGTGATTTCATCTTCTGGAGCTTTGTCAAAGATCAAATCTACCTGCCGCCATTACCACTTTGAATGAACAATGGGATCACATTAAAACTGCAATTACCACTTATCGACTCAGAAACCATGAAATGTCTGGGCAGAACATCGAATTGATATTAGTCGTGTCATTTGAGGAAGCCTCATTAAACATCTCTAACAGACTAAAGAAAATATTCAAAATTTTTTAGCACGTTTCTTATATTATACCTTCATATTAGTCTGCATTAACTTGCCATCTTAACATCACCCCCAACCTCCCATCCAAAGAAAAAAATATGTCTTACTATGAGAACCTATTTGAAAATGTGTTAGATTAGATCTGGCACTTATGCTCTGGTGGTAAAATGTCACAGCAATCTCTATTCAGAAAAATCTCCCTTTATGCTACACACTGCTCTCTGCTGTATAAAACTTCATTTAACAGCTGCAGATTACAGAATGGATTCAAAGGTTGTCGAAAGCAAGACGAGATGGTAGCTGGGAAATGATCATGTTTAAAATAGAGGCCAATAATTTTGAAACAACACTATTTTTTGACATATTCAAAAGTAGGCTTGATACTTATTATTTAACTTCAGGATAATTCTCTAATATTCTATTTGCCTTTAAAGAATTATCCTTTTTGCTTTGATAAACGATAGACTCTATCCGAAACATCAGCTTTGTATTTTGATTTTATTTATTATTTATTAACTATTTTGTTAATTATTATTTATTTATTGTTTTTTATTTTTAATTAATAACTATTATTTATTGTATTCCAGGGTTTTTTGTGTCTCGTCCTTCTCTCATATATATCCGTTCATAAAGTAACTATAAAATATTAACATCTTAAGAAAATTAACACTATGGATCTTACTTTAGATTTAAAAGAGATTTGATATTCTCCCAATTCAGCTTGTTTACTGCGTTATGACATTGCAATTCTGAACTTAAGTAATCTAAAAGTTGCAGAAGGAAATTTGTTATTTTCTGAATAGCGTCTTCTCCGGTCTTATTAATCTAAATAAATGAATTAATATGAACATTTTAACAAGATGAAAAAGTTTAATAAAATTGGTTTAGATAAAATTAAGGAATGATTTAAAGACATAAAATTATTTTAAATTAATTCCTAGTCTAAACTGGAGTCTGATAGGCATTTTCTGCACAAAAAAAAAAGGGGGGGGGCACTGTACTATAATACTTATCTATCAAGGATCTAGCTACACTGGTCATCACTGGTCACATGTAGTCAGCGCTATTTCATCATGACCAGCATTATAAAAAATACAATTTCCGTTAAACCCACTCAGATTGTAAGTTAATATTCAAAATACTGTTTAGATTGTAAGGTATTAGTAAAATTTAAAATAGACTACTGATATTCCAAATGATGCATTGTAGCTGACCATCACTCTGTCATGTCACAACAAGCCCCATCTTTTATTTTCTTTCAGCACCCATAGGTGTCATTATACAGGGTAATTCAAAATGAGTGATACAAAAAGAAAGCTTACCAACATATGCTATAATAAATTTATTTCACAAACACTGAAATAACATGAAAGGTTAACTCTCCAAGTTTCATTTGGCAACAGTGAAAAGCTGTAGTTTCCAAAATGCCCATTAGAGGTACTGTTATTCAAAATGACAGTATCAATGAAAGAAAAAGCTTATTGTGTACTAGAAAACACAAAAACTTCATCGGTAACCAATGTTCAGAGACATTTCTGGATTAAATTTGCAGAGTAAGAACCTCATAGTCATAACTCACTATGAGGGTGAAATGGCTTGACATAGGCTGCTTACGATAGGGGGAAAAAAAACCTAGAATGCCAATATCTATATATTTGTGTGGCAAGTCAATGTATCATGTAAGCAAAGAAGTTAACATACCACAAGCAACTGTGTAGCATGTGTGACACAAGCATCTGTAGTGAAGCCTTATAAATTTCAAGGATTCATGGACAGGCTAGTGTTCACTGATGAAGCCAAGTTTCATTTAAGTGGCAAAATGAACAGGCATAATCTGAGATAATGTGGTATGGGAAATCCACATACTACACTGGAACATGATTATGATTCTCCAAAGACAAATGTTCTCTGTGCCATAACTAACCAGTATGTTCGGGCCTTTTATCCTCACAGAGTCCATGTTATAGGACTCACCTACCACAGTATTGTGACTGTTGCCACAGTAAAAAGAAGAGGTACCAGATTTTATTTTGCAGCAAGAATGTGCCCTGCAACCAGGGACGGACTAATACCTTTAAGGGCCCTAAGCACTACACACGTTTCTCAGTATAAATCCTGTTTTTCTGAGGATTTGGGAGCCCCTATTCACATGCTTAGTCTAACGGGGCCCTAAGCACGTGCTTAGTCTGCTTATGTATTAATCCAGGGCTGCCTGCAACACAGGCATAAAACTTCAGCAGTTACCTCAACCATCATCTTCCAGAACACCTAACCCAACATCTTGTAGTTTTGCAGGCAACCCAACCTAACTCCCTGTAATATTTTTCTTTGGGAGCAAGTGAAAGATAAGGTATTTGTTCCCCACGTCCACAAGATTTACAGCAGTTATAGCAGTGGATAGGCAATGCAATCGACTCAATTGATCAGGCTATGCTGGCAGGGGTGTGCAAGAACTAGACTATCATCTAAACTTCTACCGTGTCATAAAGATGAACTCACAACCTTTCATGTTAGATCAGCATTTGAAAAATAAAATCATTACAGCAGCCATTGGTTTGTTTTCGTTTTGTACCATTCGTTTTGAATTACTATGTAATAAGCACATTCTGTAGTACTTAATGATTTGCATGCCATCCCATCCACATGGTCTTTGAGACAAATACAAAAAAGTGAAAAATAAAATTAAAAAAAAAAATCCAAAAACAAACAAATATTTCATCTAAAAATTGAAATTGGAGATGCACAGACTTTCTTTGCTTAAACAGAGAACAATTGGGCAGAACTAACTATAGGGAGCTAATTCCATCTTCGATTTAAATTTTACCCCCAAAATATTTAAATGAAGCTCTCATTTGGCTTGAAGATAAATGCATATCTGCCAATAGTATAACTATAATTCAATTGATTTATCAGCACCAACACTAACAGGCACAGACATTCTATGAGAAAAAAAGCCCTAAAAATGGAGAAGTTAAAAATATTTGGCCACATTAATAAGCCACTTTACATTGATGACCAAAGATTGGCATACACTGCAATAATTGACTCAATTAAAATTGAAAATGGAAGACTTTTTTTTTTCTCTTGTTGCTCCAAGAAGGGGAGGGAAAACTTTTCTAATTAATTTGTTAATTGCACAAATTCGGGCACAATACAAAATCACTTTTGCCCTTGCAGGATAGTATACACATCTGTCTAGTGTTAATAGCACATTCTACTCTGTAATTGGCTTTAATCAAAAACTCCAGTTTGTATTAAAAGCAAGAGCTAAGGAAAGCTAAAGTGTTAAAAAATGGTACATACGAAGGCATTGGTTAACGATGATAGACCTAAGAGAAAACGGCATCAAGAAGCTCTTGTTATTTTGGTTAACAAGCCAACATTACCTATTATTCACTGATCAACACATGCTCATGAATTTATTGCTTGCCTCAAATCATGTCATTGGAGAAGTTTTCAAAAAACGAACATTGAGTGTTCATTTACTGGGAGATACAATTTCCAGGTCAGCGATAGTTCATGCAACAAATCCTGGGGTCTCGAGAAGGCAAATTTTCCTCTGATCCAGTTACCAGCATTTTATCTTCCCTTGCGGATTTTTATGAAATGTGCACCGTTGACAAAGTTTTTTCCAGACATTGCTAACAATTTTAAAAACCATCAGTGGCTTTGAGACAATGCCATTCTAGTAGCAAAGACAGCGTAAACAATATTATATACAGAATAGATTTTCTAGTTCCACAACATCATGTAAATTCATTGACACAATCATGAATAGCAACAAGCTGTCTTTTATCCCATGGATTTTCTAAATTCTTTGGGACCCCCTGAGATGTTGCCATATAAGATGAAATTGAAAATCAAGGTTGCTGATAGTGTCATTACATAAAGCTGATCTAGAAAAGATAGAAGCAAGATTCTCACAGGAAATGCTTTGGGAGAAAACTTTATTTGAGCTTTTTATTTTACTTAAGCGAATTGCAATTCCTATCCAACTGACATTCACAACATCTATAAATAAAAGCCCAGGGGCAGTCATTCATCTGGCATTTATTTACAGAGTGAGTGCTTTTCACATCTTCAGTTGAGTGGAACACCTAAAAACTTAATCCTTTATACATTACAACATAAAACTTAAAAACTAAAGCCTTACAGAACACATTCCAAACTTGACTCATGTGCTAACAACGTGAATGAAGTGCAATAGGAAACGATTTTGAAATCAATGAAAATGGATAAAGAATGATGGTGGAATATTTTTGGAATTAAGATTAAACATAAGAATTTAAAATTCAACAAGAATTTGGGGAAAAATTACAAGGAAGAAAAAATAAATAACTCTGTGTGCAAACCCATGGATACAGCTAGTAAGACAAATATGACAAATTTTATGAAATGAAGTGAACTACTGTTGAAGAAAGCAAAGGAAAATAATTGAAAGATAAATAAATTCTATATGATTACTCAGAATCTAATATTTTTTTTTTTAATTAAAAAAAATAATCCACTTACCATATCAAGTAAATACATATTCACATTTTTAATCCAATTGCTAAGTATTTCATTATTACAAATTTCATTATTCATTTCAATATTTGAGCTAAAAGATTTAAGATTCAAATTTTAAAGGTGAAACAAATTATAAGTATTAGTAATTTTGGAATGATAACCAAAAAAATAAAAATGCTTACCTATTTACACTTTTATTTACAACTAATGGAGATTCAACAGATTGTGGTGATGAAAATTTTGCTTCAACATTATCACGTTTCTGTTCAGATAAAGCAAAATGACTTCAATATGCATTTGATTCCTTACAAAGAAGTACTGCCAATCCAAAAAACTATTCTGTCTTTTAATCTTGCATTACAGTACTATAACAAATTTAAACAAATAATAACTGCTGGTTTATATCATTAAAATCACGTGGAACATGCAGTGGTGCATTATATTACTGAAGCTTTCTATAATGCTCTTAAATAGCATTCCTCAGAAATTGAAAAATCTCCCAGTGCATGTACTGAATGATTCACTAACAAATGATTAACAAATGCCTCCTAAATGTGCATTCTGTTAAAAATCAAAGATAGTTAATGTAGTCTCAAAAAAATATAATTCAGTTTGGAGATGGATAGGACATAATGATTATAGGTGCTCATCATTATGACAAATTCTGTGATCAATACTTATCTTTACACAGGATATTGCTTGCATGTACAGAGGGTTATTGGGGATCTATGGTAACAGTTACTATATTTAAATGTGGCATACAATTTCATTTAACGTGGAATATTGTTAGGGGCGGTATTAAAATAGTTAGTATTTGAATAGCAAGCTAAAAACATCAAGTTATGCCATCAAAATTAACAGGTATTGAGAGGGCTACATAACAGCCCTTTCCGGCGTCAAATTCAGCTATTCCGAAATTATGAAAGCATGCAAGAAGCGAGGCTCCATAGTTTCCAAGAAATGGATATCAAGTGTACTGAATACATTAGCAAAACCAGAAGTGGCACCATTCCTGAGGGTAAAAAAGCAGACCAATCCAAAACCATCCACTAGATATACTCCTGACGTCGTCCGGAAAGTTTGGGCTCTCGTAACCGGATGTAACCCACCAACACAATGGGCCACTGCACAAAGGTAAGGACATCTGTGTATGCAATAAACACAATTATCAACCATGGTTTACAACTGGAGAAGTGACATAAGAGCCACATTCATTAGTTGTCACTGCACCATGTTCAAAAGTGGCGGTCCAACTGCCATAAACTGTGTGAAAAACTCCTGGTGGATTAAAAGTGGAAATACGTGGTCACAGCAGAGGTTTATTTAAGCAACTGCAACAAGAACCAAGCCATTTTTTACTGCTTAACTTATGAATGTGGCTTTCATAAAATGGCACAATGAATGCAAGGAAACATTTTCAAAAGGTTTCATGATCTTGGTGGGATACAGTTACAACAGCAAAATTGAGTATTCTTTTCTGAGTATAACTTTACACAGAATTGAGTCAAAGGCCAAAATCAACACCATGTATAATCAGACTAATGTTCTAACCCCCATAATTACCAATGATATCCTGCTTATATGGTACAGAGGTAAACGAGGTATGGCTCCACCAAGAAAAGGCATCGAGTCACCCCGCTATGTCAACTTGCCTGTTCCTAGAACATATGCAAGAAGATACCAGAAATGCAAGATGCTCCATTCCATTCAGTGACATACTTGTCAAGTCGCTGGATGCATCATCTATGGATTTTTGTGGCTTTGGCCTACTTAAACGGGCCCTTGGAAAGAGACAATCGTGAACAGTGAAGGAACTTTGGAAACCGTGTAAACAGGAGTGGTTACAAAGTGATCTTGGTGTTTTGCATTCCAGCCTCCTGCAGTAGAAACTGCGATGTAGGGCAATAGCAGCAATACATGGCTGGCTACCAGAATGAACACATTCAATGGTGAAGTTTATAGGACAATACAGTGAACCATATTTTTTATAGTGACACTCAATGGTGGCGAAAGGGGTTTTCCACCTTTTCTGACCCTCTGTAACTTGTTAACCATAGATCCCTAACAACTCTCTGTATGTTAATGGATTTCTATAACCTGAAACTATGTTATTTGATCACCATTAAATTTTGTTAACCTAAAGTTTAATAAAAAGGAAATGCTCTTTTTTGACAAAATATAAAAGAATTTGGGGAATGGGGGTGGGGGGGGGGGAGCATAAAAGAACATGCACAATTTAAAACCTTACTGGGGTTATTTCTGTTCCTAAAATATTCAAATCTTCAAATAGCTGCGTTTCAGGAACTAAAAGGGGGGAAAAAAAAAAATGGAGATATTGGTCACAAGCTGATGAAGTAGTACTTCAGATTACCATATTTGCTCTAATATAGGTCACACATCTGCAGGGGCCGCATCTCAAATTTAGAATAAGACTTTGGTTAAAAAAAAAAAAAAAAGTAAAGTTTTCCTTAAAATTCAAACAAGATCATGATAACTGATGATGTTAATTAAATCAATTTATTAACCTTAAAATTCACAACAAACAAAGTTACTGCCATCTTGAGTAAAAGTAAAGTTCATATTTTCAAGTAAAAACATTTTTTACTGTAAATAGTTTTTATCCACTATTATATATGCTATTTTGCTCTTTAACCTTTTATCATACAATAAAGATGAGCCAAACATGGCAAAAGCTGGTAAAGATCAACATCGAAAGGTAGTCACACCCCAGTTTTTTCAGCTAAAATCAAGTACAAAATTTTGCAATCTATATTCAAGTAAATATGGTATTTTTATAGCTTTTATCATATAGTAGTAATTCTAGGCAACTGCAAAAGAAATGAAGTCATTGAGCCTCAACCATTCATTAATTTTTAATTTTTATGTGTACCACATGCTTTAAATCAAAGAGACGTATTTGTAAATTTTTAAAAATTGGCTTGCATCATAGGGCCAGGCAGTGGCACGTCAACAACAATCATAATCAAATTGTGCACTTGAAAATACTGCGTTTTATATAATTTCTTACTTTAGTTGTAATTTTTAATTAGTAATTATAAATTTTAATTTGTAACTTATTACAAATATGTAAGCATGCCGGAAAAAAAAATTAGTCACCTGGTGTTAATAGTGCATTGTACATCCCTTTACTTTAAATTTACAGATTCATTTGGGCATTGATTGCACAGGTGTCTTCAGATCATCCTTATCCATCTCCAACCATGGAGATATCACTTGCACTACTGTATACGAGCTTTCTAATGAGCTGGGATGAGCATCAGACACTTGTGAGGTAACTGGCTTCAGATGTCCATTTTATGCAGTTGCCTCCTTAAGGTTTATGAACTTGTCTATGCAGACCATTATTGACTTCCTGGAACAGTTCTTGCCTGGTTTGAAAGCAGTTGGGCAGGTGCAATATTCGTCTGTGGTCCCATTCAGTCAGCACTGACTTCTGACCCACAGTTTCGACGGTTGTTGCCATCCAACGTGACTGTGGACCATTTCTTAAACTCACGCATGACTATGTGCTTTGATACTCCAGCAAAGGTAGCAACTTCTTCCGTGGGATGTCCTTTTGCCGAAAAGCTATAACCCTTTTTGCTACCGAGATACATCTGACTTATGACCCATTTTTTGCAGCCATTTTTCGAGTTCAACATGGGATAACACATATTGCTATTAACAATGCCCGCACGTTGCTTAGCTAGTACTATCTCACAATGAAATGTGCTTATGCGCATTCATTTGTATATTCAAAATACTTTACAAAGAAGCATGGTAGAACTCATAAAG
This sequence comes from Rhysida immarginata, assembly GCA_023313115.1. NCBI lineage: Eukaryota > Metazoa > Arthropoda > Chilopoda > Scolopendromorpha > Scolopendridae > Rhysida > Rhysida immarginata. The sequence goes on along the minus strand of JAHWFO010008089.1, from coordinate 4,561,659 downwards.
TGATTAATATTTTGTCCAGTGTGCTTATTATTGAATTATATTTTACTACCTGGATTATTTTTTATTACGTATTCAAAGAAATTTGAACTCTAGAAAAACCCCACTGTAATCGTATTATGATAATGATAACAATAATATGGGATATCATACAGGGTGAATACAAAAGTCTGAATCCCCCTTTTTTGAACCGAAGCAGATATGTCAATTTGATGAATCCAATGAATAGGAAGTTGTGGGTGGCCTATCCCATGGTGCACTTTTCATCATCCCAAATATGCAAGTTAGGACACATTCAAAATTTATCTCAAAAACCGTAAGGGATAGAGAAAAAAAACCAATTGCAAACTTGTTCAGCATAAAAAAACGAACAAAACAAAAAAAAATCATCCAAACCGGACCAACCAATCACCCACAATTACGTGGTGAACTGTTTGTAGCTTATAAACAGTCACACTGCACAAACAAGTTACTTCAAACAGTTTTAAAAAAAAAGTTCATCGACAAAATGCTCGAAGTGATGACCATGGGCACCATAACACAATTGGGCATGGAACCTAGCTGACGCCAAAACATCGGCAAGCATGGCTGGTGTCACTCCTCGGTACGCTTCCTGGATTCGTTGAACCAGATCCTCCAGTGAGGCGGGCTGCGTAGCATAAAACTTGTCCTTCAGGTAGCCCCACAAGAAAAAGTCAAGTGGTGTAAAATCAGGGGAGCGGGGTGGCCAACGAATTGGTCCTCCTCGGCCAATCCATTGTTGTCCAAACATCTCACTTAGACGCTCGCGAACGACCAACCCGTAATGTGGAGGAGCTCCATCATGCTGAAACCACATGCACTGATACGAGGCCAATGGCAAATTGTCAATGAAGTCTGTGACTACCACGTTGAGAATTTCAGCCAGGTAGCGTTCTGCAGTCAGTGTTCCATCGTAAAAATACGGTCCAACCACAGTGTCATTGTACAATCCACACCACACATTGATTCTCCAGTTCACTTGATGAGTTGCTTCTCGCAGACATCATGGGTTTTCGTCTGCGCAATGATGATGGTTGTGCCTGTTGATAGCTCCATCCCTGGTGAACTGGGCTTCATCTGTCCACAACACCTCATGAATGAAGTTTGGATTGTCATCTAGGCAGGTAAGTAACCAATTGCAGAAGGCGGCCCTAGCAACATAATCCAATGGCAGTAACTCCTGGTGACAATGAATATGGTATGGGTGAAAATGATGTGCGTGTAGAATGTTGAGAACAGTTCTCTGATGGCAACCAATATCTGCAGCAATTGCTCTGCTGCTTGTGTGGGGATTTGCAGCAACTGCAGCCAGAACTAGTGTTGTTGTATCCTCGTCGCCTTGTGCCCTTGGTTGTCCTCGCTCTGCATTAACATTCCCTGTAGCCTCGAATCTTTGAATAATGTGACGCATTGTTTGACGAGATGGATGGCGTTCGTTAGGGTATCTGTCTCAATACAACCTAACTGCAGCATGTAGGCTTCTCCTTGCCTCTCCAAAGCAGAAGATCATGTTGACCATTTCCAGAACAGTGTAGCTTGCCATCCTGGAATTGTTCTATCTTCTGTGTGCTGAAACATGCCTTTTATTTGCTTTTCCGCATGAAAGTGAATGTGAGTATGGTAATTTATGTTAATTTTTTGATTTGCATGTTTACATGGTGGAAATATCAACATTACGTTTTCCTTGTGCAGTTTGACTGTTTGTAAGCTACAAACAGCTCACCACGTGATTGTGGGTGATTGGTTGGTCCGATTTGGATGATTTTTTTTTTTGTTTTGTTTGTTTTTTTATGCTGAACAAGTTTGCAATTGGGTTTTTTTCTCTATCCCTTACGGTTTTTGAGAAAAATTTTGAATGTGTCCTAATTTGCATATTTGGGATGATGAAAATTGCACCATGGGATAGGCCACCCACAACTTCCTATTCATTGGATTCATCAAAATTGACATATATGCCTCGGTTCAAAAAATAAAAGGGGGGTTCAGACTTTTGTATTCACCCGGTATAATTTGACTGGGATGTAAAGTAAATTCTCTTTTGCAATATTTGTTGTCCTGAAAAGGACAGTTTTGGTCTTGAGATATTTCTTTTCTTGTTTTCATCAGTCCATTAAAGGAATGTGCTTCTTCCATATCAATGAATGCAATGAGACACTAAAGCAATGAAAGCACATGGCCTGTCGAGGTCACGTGCTTACTTAGTTATCATAGTAACAATTCGTGTGTTCCATGATGCCACAGTTCTATTTCAACGTCAACCAATCACAGCCATTCTCTGCAGAGAACTATTTTTTATTAACTCCGCCGGTGCAGAGTGTGCAATTACCTCTCGGAACTGAGTAATTGGGCTCTAAAGCATTCCTAAAGCTTTGTGAATCTGGCTATAGTAGTGAACCATTTTAAAATTTTTATGCTTTAAAAGAAACAAAATATGATAAAATACTGCTCTGTAATATGATGTATAATAAAGATAGATAAATTCTTCGCTTCATTTACCACTCATCATTAAAACACACTCAATAATGAATGACCAGCCTCTAGTTTTTAGTCTACAAAAAAATCTGTGATTGACCATGAATGATTCGCTCCATCAGCATTGTTAATATTGATCCCCATAAAAAGAAAAAAGTTGATGTGAGATGATTTAACAAGTATTATACCCCTAGCATGACACAAAAAGTCTGCTTTTCCACAAATTTTTTATTCATTATGAATTTAACAGTAATTCATTTAACAGCAACCTTAGTATGAGGCTATATTTTACTAAATTTTTTGTGGTAACACAGGAATCTACAGTTCTCATGATTCGATGGTTGAAGTATAGTTAGTATGCACATTTTTCATTTTTTCCTCATTTTATTATTGAGTAAGGAATAGAACGAGAACTCTGTGAATCATTTGTTTAAAAGCAGCTAATTTGTGTGGAAAAGAATGGTTGGAGGAACAATTAATACAGGAAGGGACAAAACTGGATTTCCTATAAACAGCAAAACTCAGTCTGTTATTATTGCCACAAAATTGTAGGGTGGAAAAGGTAACTTGTCATCAATCTCCATAGGCTGTTGAGATCATGTAGAAAGTCATTTAGACTTTGGTTCCCCAGATCAAAGACAGCAACATCATCCACATACCTGTGCCATATGGAAAGAAGGTATGTGAATGATGCAGTGTAGCTGTTTTATTTTCCAAATCAATGAGGAATAAAAAGGGCTAATGAAGCATCCCATCGGGGTCTGTCAGTCATTTTATAATATATGCTACAAATTAAAGTAAGTTGTTAAAACAACAAATTCATGATGGTCATGATATCCTTAGGATAGCCTAGCGAGATATCATTAAAGTCCAAAATTTATTTAGATGTAAGAGCATCTCCTTAAATGGACTTTAATGATGAATACTTGAAAGAGAGTGGCAATATCAAATGATACCAACACACTTATGTTTACAATAAAAAATATGTAAAATTTTGACCAAGGTGTTGCTGCTTTTAACAGAGAAATCTTTCCAGGAAGATTTAAACTACAGACTTTCCTCATCAACAATTTAGCAATGTCTGGTTGGTACCATAAATTGAGGAGTCAGAGTAAAATTGATGTAAAATTCCACAGTGTACATGTAAGGGCCACTGCATATATCAGATTTTTAAATTATTTACCTAAGGTTTTAGGCTTCTCATTTTGGATTTCTTTTGAAACAGCAAAATCATCCACACTGTCTTCTTCATCACTGTATACAATAAATCGTTTTCTCTTTTTTGAAAGTGGAGAAGAAAGAATATCTTTAATGTTTTGGTCATCTTTTTTTTTTACAGGAGACGATGAAATGCTGTTTATAGAACCTAAAATAGTCAAGGTATACAATAGTCAAGGTATAATAAGCAAAGAATACAACCCAATCTCAAATTCATATGCAAGATCTTAGTTTATTCATAAAATTGTATACAGAAAATATATGCAAATAACTTCTTGACATGTACTATAGTTTCCAAAAAACAGAAATAACGAATAAATTTATTGTTTTAGAAAAATTCTAGTTATCTAAAGTGATAACATCGTGTCTCATAATTATAGAATAACAAACATTTTGTTGCAGAATAATAGAATAATTTTAGAAATTGTGTTCTGATTACCATAGACTCGTTCATTTTACGAGGGGGGTACGAGTTCATGAATTTTTGTCATAAAGCATTCAATATTTCATTGGCATATGAATCGTTACTTGATTGTTTTTGTACAATGGGCAGATCAAAAAAAAAAACTGTCAGTTTCTCAAAGGAACTGATTGTAAGTCTCATAAAAATTGGAAAAAACACAACAGCAAATAACAACAGAATTGCATATTGGCCAAGTAACTGTATCGAAAATATTCACAGAATTCAAGAAAAATGGATTTGTAACCCCAGCAAAGAAAAAAAGTGGGAGGCCAAGATGCACAACCAAGCATGATGACAGACAACTCAAAAAGATCGTGCTTAAAAAAAGGTTCATGGCTATCAGCAAGTTTGGAAAATCATGGTGTGAATGTCAGGAAAGATACAATACATAAAAGATTTAGATCAAGAATTCCAAAGAAGAAACCTTTGTTGGCACCACACCAGAAATCTATACGTGTTGCTTATTGGCCAGAGATCAACGGCAAGTGTTATCTTTAGTGACAAAAGCAAATTTGAGGTGCCTGTTGGTCAACATGGTCATGTGTGGAGAAGAGACGATGAAGCATTATAGCCAGGGTGTGTGAAAAAAGTAGTTAAGCATCCATATAGTATCATGGTATGGAGATGCATTTCTGTCCATGGGCCAGGAAAACTGTTATTCCCTAAAGGAAAGATAAACTCAGAAGCATATCAGTCGATTATTGAGAGAGGAATGTTAGAAACAATTGAAAACCATTTTGGTGATGACAATGTTATTTTTCAACATGACCTGGCACATTGCCACAACTCAAAGTCTACCAGAGCATGATTGTCTAATTTTGGAATTGTTTTGTCCTGGCCAGAAAATTTGCTAGGCTTAAATCCTAATCGAAAATGTGTGGGTGGATATGAAAAACTTCATTTCAAACAAATGAGAACCCTCCTAAAACAAAATCTGAACTTAAACAATGTCTTCAACATTTGTGGGACAAAATCACAACTGAAAGCTACAAGCAGCTAATTTCGTCTATGTCTAACAGATGTGTGTCAATAGTTAAACATCGAGGTTTTCCAACAAAATACTAAACTTTTAAAAAAAAATTTTGTGTAATTATTCCGTTATTTTGCGACACAATTTTTGTTATTCTTTATTTATTAGACAATATGTATTTACATTTGTTACCTTTTCTTTTAATGTAATAATCATTACATTTTGTCTCTTCTTTTTTCTGATGAATGTGATACATAGATTACAAAAAAAAATATTGCTAAGCTATTTTCATAAAGTTTGTTGAAGAATTCGTGTAAGCCCATCATATGAAATTGAATTATTCCATTCTTTTGAGATTGGATTGTAAGTTATAAATAAAAAAATGGGCAATGAATCTTGTAATTATAATATTTTTTGCAAAAACACCCTGCAGATTTTACAATGTTTTTCACTGCAAAAAAACAAAGACAGATTTTCTGGGGTTTAATTAGGTGGAGGCTTTACAATTTTAATAATCAATATTTAATATGATGAGGTATTCAAATCGGCTTCTTCTTTTTAATTTTAAGAGACTTTGCAATTCTGCTTGATAATTTGCACTTCTCACAATTTTTTTAATATTTCTTTGTTAAAATAAAAAAAGTCTACAGAAAAAGCAGACTATATTTTTTTTAAAAACATAACATTATTCAAAATAATAAAATACATATGAATTAAAATTCCTCTGTTTAACCTAATATTTTAAGAAAAAAGATGCTTCGTAATATTGAAGATTTGCGTTTGCTCCTCTCCTCCATTCTCTTGAGGAAATTAGCAGAATGTCATTTCCTGCTGATAGAAACCTGTTAAGAACCTCGTCTGTGAAAGAAGTACTTTTGACTCCAGTCTTGAATGATACTACACACTGCACATCATGTTTTCCTTACTCAATTGATCGATATCTTTATTGTGATTTTTAAGGCCCAAATCATGTCTCGTTAAAACTGAGGCTTAGCTGCTACCTAATCATTTTCAAGTACATGTATTCAAGCACTGCGTTTACATGCACACTTTCAATCCGGATCGAAAGACCAGTTTCAAGTCAGCCCTGCAAAAAAGTGGCATGTAAACAGGCTTCAACGCTCCGATCCGGATCAAGTTCAATCCAGTCGAAAGAGGTGGTTTGAAACCAGGCAAGCATGCCTCAGGAAAGAGGTCAATCCACTAATGGGCATGTAAACACCCCGATCCGGATAGAGTTTAAATTTGCTGTTTGGTTGAAAGAAAAAATATAGAAAATTTTAGCTAAATTAAGTTCTTGGTTACACCTCAACACAATAAATATCTATAAATAAATAAATGAATAAATTTTAAAATACATTGCATGCTTAGGTTTTTTTTTTTTTGTAATTTTTTTTTTTATCAAAATGTCATTTTTCCAAATTAAAGTTTTTCAAATTTTCTATCAAATTGGAGTTTTATATATATGTATTTTTATCAAAATGTAATTTAATAATTTTTTATCAAATTATAATTATCAAATTAATTTTTATATTTATATCAAAAATTTCAATTTAATAGTTTAATTTTTATAATTTAATAAAATTAAACTATTAAATTGAAGTTTTTGATATACCGGTAAATCTAAAAATTAATTTGATAAAAATCTATTAAAATTATGTTTTGATAAGAATGTATAAAATTATGCTTTGATAAGAATGTATAAAATTATGTTTTGATAAGAATGTATAAAATTATATTTTGATAAAAATAAGTATAAAAAACTTAAACATGCAAATGCATTTTAAAAGTTATTAAGGACTATTATTTTGAGGTGTAAATAAATCAAAAACTTGATCTATAGTTCATCCAGAGAGAGTTGGAGTGGGCGGAGCCCAGGAAGTTCTGAACTGGCCAATCAGAGAAAGGTTTGATCATGCGACAGATCATTCCTGAATTACAGGTCTTAATTGTGAAGCGTTTTATAACATTATTTTACTTTTTAGTGAAACTACGTTATACTGCAATTTAAATTTTAAAAAATATAAGAATACACTTAAAGAAAACTTATTTCGTCATGTAACATAAATTATACATGTTTAACTAATTTAATTTTTTCATTTTTATTTTTATTTTATGTCATGCATTTTATTTTTATTTTTTATTTTATTTAAAATTGCAAGCAATTGAAGCAATTAAATTGAAGTCAATATATCATTAATATTTTACTCTTTAATAAATAACTTTCACTTCTTTTGCTATTTCTTTTAATGAATTAGAATTAAAAATAAATTGCAATTAAATATTTATTTACTACAAATATTTTAATAAAAATTTTAAAACAAAAGTTTTGGCCTCTTTTGTTTATTTGCTGGCCATTAAAATGGCCTTTTAATGAATTAGTCTTGAAAAAGACTGTTTATTAAAAAAAACCCAAACTAGAGAGACTGCGGGAGAACGTTAATGTCATCCCACTCTTCATCGCTGCTGCTACCCTCGTCGTTCACGTAGATTATTAGCGGCTCCACTTGCTCCTCAATTAAACAATCGATTTCCCAATATTTTTGTCCTATCCGAATAACGTGTTCGGCTGCCTTTTCCAAATTCATCCAAACTTTTAACTTGTGACTCTCTTACCCTCTTTTTCCCAGGCGTCGAAAAAGGCGAAGGGTTTGGCGCGCTTGCTTGCGTCTCCGAATTAGGCCTAGTTACATCCTGAACGATTCTTCGAACGGATGTCGCCGATACTTGTGTTGCTGTAGATGTTTCTTCTATTAAAGCAGAAGTGCCTTTATCAGGATCCTTATCTTTGAAGTAGGAAAATACATTCCACACAACCTCCCTAGCTTGGCTATGAAGAGTTCGTCCTCGAATTCCAACGATGTTAGGTATTGTAGATGAACTATTATAGCCATTATGATCGTTGGTCACTGCACGTTGTGAACGGATTGACACCCGCGTAGATAATGAAGAAACCCCATAATTTCTTGCGCGTCGATTGCCTGACATGATTAATTGATATCAACACTAAGCCACACCTACTCCAACTCTCCCTGGATGAACTATAGTTAACATTATAAATAACCTCAACCTTATTATTTATATATAAAAAATTTTAATTGAAAACAAAATTTAAAGTAAAAATCAATAATTACAAAATTTATTCATTGTCAATTATATTTCCAGATGATAATAATAAGAAAAATTTTTAAAGATTGCATTTCAGCCGTATTTTAGAGGAAGCGTAATTCAAGTGATAAGGCCGACTGAGCCAACAATGGCGGATCCTGTAGCAGATGACAAAGTCTGGCATACTTTCCTAATCTAGAGCTTTACCCACAGGGCATCTTATCGGACTCGATCCGGATCGAGTTAGATGCATGTAAACGCGAGGCACTTTTGGATTAGCTCAAGTCAATCCGGATCGAAACGTGCATGTAAACGCAGTGATTGTTGCTTATCTCTGACAGGTGTCAGGTGTAGCCTTAGTGGTTCTATCTGAGCCAGGAATTAAGCAAATATAGTGAAAGGAGCCACTTGTTAAGCATTTTTTATCTTTGCTCCCAGCAGCTAATATGTGGAAGGGTAATATTATGAATGATGCTGACAATGTGCAATACATGTGGTGAAGAAATAAGTTTACATCGTTTGCTAATAGATGGTGTAACTAGCACAGATTTCATGTAATCGAGAATGGCAACATGTCTGTAAGAAAGTCCTTAAAACTATTTGATAATTAGTGTAGGACAGTGTTTCTCAACCTATGCTCTGCAGCTACTCCAGGAAAATAAAATAAATGAAAATTATTAAAATTAAAAATAACAATAATAAATAAAGGTGCATACTGTCGCCCCTCTTGTTCATTATCTTTATGGACTGAATAGACAGGGGCAGCCGAGGCAATGAGCATATTTGTGTGGGCGACTGCTTGGTGGAGAGGTTGATCTTTGCTGACGACCTTGTCCTCCTTGGTCTTCTCGCACTAACCTTCAGCATGCACTAGACCAGTTTGCAGCCAAATCTGAAGCTGCGATGAAAATCAGTGTGGCTAAGACTGAGGTTCTGGTCCTTTCAAGGCAGCCTGCTCGGTGTGCTCTCCATGTTAGGGGAGCCCCATTGAGAGAGGTGGAGTAGTTCAAGTATATCGGGATTGCATTCACGAATGATGGGCGACAGGAAAGAGTTGGATGCTCGGGTCGGTGCAGCAAGCTGTGTCAGACGTGAACTGTGGTGATCCGTGGTAACTAAACGTGAGCTGGGTAATAAAGCTGTCTTCAAATCTATCTTTGTCCCCATTCTCACCTATGATCATGAGGCTTGAGTAATGAATGCGATCGTGGGTACAAGCGGCCGAAATGAAATTTTTGAGAGGTGTGGAATGTGTTACCCTACTAAATAGAGTGCACAGCAGCACAATAAGGGAATATTTAAGTGTTGAGCCGTTACTTCTCCGCATTGAGAGATCTCAGTTGCGCTGGTACGGCCACGTGATACAGTTGCCACAAACTGGTCTTCCTAGGCAGTTGTTATTTTCCAAGCTGGTGGGTAAGAGACCAAGGGGTCGGCCTAGAACCAGGTGGCTAGACTACATAGAGAATCTGGGTTCGTTTGGGTATTACCAGGGAGGACATGCGCCTGACGGCAAAAGATCGCAATCGCTGAAATCCCCCATAGGGCTGCTGCCCCCGCGACCTTAATGGATAAGCAGAATTGAAAAAGTAAGTAATTATATAATTAATAAAATAAATAAAAAATTATTGTGCCGTATTGTACACATTCTGTCCGAGTGATCTGGCCCTTCTAGAATTAAATATTTGAGTGATGTCTTGCCTAAGGGCAACTGATTCTAAAAATGGGCTCTGTGAATCAAAAAAGGTTGAAAACTGTGGTATAGGACATTTCATTGAAGTGTGAAAATCTTTTCTTTTTTCAATGCAAAACACAGCATATGAAGAAAGGTTTGCTGCATTAATTCTTTTAGAGAAAACTGCTGCTGAAAATTACCATTTGCTTATAGAAGCTTATGGTGAACATGCTCTAGCTGAAAGCACACGAATACAATTCAAAGGTAATGATTTCGACGTGTATCAAAGACAGGGTGTAAAGGTGTATCAAAAATGTCCACAGTATGCATAAAATGCACTGATAGAGAACGTGAAGGTCCATTGAGATAAAATATGAAGACCAGAATATGCGAAAAGACATGAAAAAATTGTTCTCCAGCATGACAATACCATATCTCATGCAGCAAAATGTGTCAAGAAAAATTAGAAATATTTGGCTGGGATATGTTATCCTGCCCATCATATTCTCAAGATGTCAATTACCATTTGTGGAGGCGGTTTAGTTCTCATGAAGAGTTCAAAAATTGGCTTGGTAGTTGGAATGCTGCCAAACAACCGAATTTCTTCTATCGCAGAATCCACTTAGAGTTTGAAAAGTGGGGTAAGGTTTTTAGGTTTTGAAGGTAAATATTTGGAATAGAATAATTAGTTTATAATAAATAGGCAGGGGGAAGTTTCTATCAGTTTGTGTTTGTTACACACACACACAATAGTTTTATCGCATTCTGCATAGAAAACAGGTTAGCGAAATCTTGCGATATGTTGTGTAGTTGTTCGAGACAAGACTCGAAAGTGCTTCATGCCACAGGGAATGGTGTTATGTTCTGCTGATTTTCTCTGGAGAGCAAATATACTAGCTGATATCCCTGGCATTGCTCGAGCTCTTTTTTTGATGAAATTTTGCAATATCTGAATGTGAATATACAGTAAAATGAACACATGAAAAAGCTTAGAATACAGTAAAAATTCCTATTGGAAAACCAAAAATAATTCTTTTAAAATGCTCCCAATGGATGATCCTCTCCAACTATGGCACAGCCAGATTAAAAACTTGCCTGGCCACGTAACCTTACTTTAGATGTACACTTGTCCTGCTTTGGTGAATTTCAACGATTCAACAGATACCCATATTCACCCGTTATAGTTTGCTCTACGAGGACTCTAGGATATCTTTTAGAGCAGTGGCCAACTCCTCTTCATTAGGTGTTCGACAGGCAGCCTCAATTTCTTCCATGGGGCTTGCTTTTTCTCTTCTTGGGTCAAAGTGGATGTATGAGGGACAGTCCTAGTCATTACAATCAGCTAGAGGACAGAGATATGGGTGACGCTGCACGGTGATAACATCAGTCCTTCTCCACATATCGACCTTCCAGGGACACACAGTTTTCCCAATGATGGATGACTTGCTGGATGCTACTTTTACAGAAGTCCTCCTTTTGGATGATGAGGAACTGCTCCACCTCGAAGACTGCCTCATCGTCATCTTGGAACAGGTCCTTCAAGCGAGGAAAGAGGAAGAAGTTGCTTGGGGCCAGGTTTGGTGAATACGTGTATTATTTTGAACTAGTCCTTCAGGCGAATGGGGTAGTATTTTGAACCTCAGCTCCCAAGCAACGCACATGGTCTTATGTACATAAGGTGCTGGCACGTTATCGTGCAGAAGTCTGACCCCTTTGGACAACTTGGCTCGGCATTTTGACTTGATGGCTTCCCGCAGGAGATCCTGGTAATACGCTCCCGTGATTGTCTTGACTATCATCTCCACTTGCTTCACAATTTGTGGCTCATCATAGATGGAGGGGTGTCCACTCTGAGGTTAGTCTTCCACGCTTGTCTAGCCCACCCAATAGCCTGCTAACTTTCCATTATCTCCAGTTCTGCAGATTTTTAAAGATTTTCAAGATGTTAACTTCTAATAACTATCAATTCTAAGAAAAGCCTGAACGACAGAAATTATATGTATTGTTACAAATTCCTACAGCTTCTCACTGATTCTTAGAAGAAAAAGACCCCCTCCAGAGGTATACTCATGATCGCACGTGAAAGTTAAAATTAGGATTAGGAAATCAGACAGCCCGAAGAACATTACATTTTAAAGAAGGTGAACCTTGACGTAAGCATTCAAGTTGTGTCTCCTCATGCTTCAAATATTTTAGAGAGCAAATATTCAATATTCTGACACATTTTAGTTAATGAAATACTGTATCAGGTAAAACTGAAAAATTTGATCAGGTAAAACTTGATTAATGTTATCATTATAATGAAAGAAAAGAAAAAAGACTAATTCTTTTGTAGAATTTATCTTTAAAGTTTCAATTACTGGATACATTTATTATACTTTTTTTTTTTTAAAAAAAAAAGCATTACCTTTAGCAACGAATGGGCGTTCAGGACCTTTACTTTCACAGATTTTCATTTTGCTATTTATGTTCACATCTGTCAATTTTCTCAGTGTTGTCAAATTGTTGTCTCCAACATTAGGCCTACTATAAATCAAATACAAAGTTAATGCAATTTTATTAAAATTTGAGTTCTAGTCAAATTCAAGAGACTCAACAGAAATCTTGTTCCTTAATTTAGAAAAAAAAAAAAAGAATTAATTATTTAGCTTTAAATTTGATAAGTAATTTATGCTGCAACCTTAATACATAGAAATCAATTTGAATATACAAAGTGGTCATGAAAAATCGGAAATTGGATTGGGCTTGTCATGAGGGTGAAAAATTTCCCATAAACGTTAGTCCAAAAACGCATCCTTCAAGACTCTTTGAATGATTCAGAAAAATGGAAGGCCAAAAAAGGAAAAAAATATTTTTATTTATAGAAGTTGCTGAAAATGTCCATCATTAACTAAACCTCATGGTTCCAATCCATCCAACCATGGGATTGTCAAATATGCTCAAAGGTTATGGGCATATTTGACATTTCACAGCTGTTGATAATATGATCGTTTATAATCCCACTACATTATTGATTGGAGCTAAATAAAAAAAAAAAAAAAAAGAGCCTTTAGGATTTCTATTGTTACAACAGAATACTCGATTAAGCTGCTTGTTGAACACGTTAAATAAAAAAGCACAAATCTTAGTATGTACCATCAAAACTTTGAAAGCAGTTATTCTTCAAAGGTAATTGAAGAATAATCCTTCAGTTATTCTTTAATAATTAAACGTGTCATAACTTCTGAAGGATGCATTTTTGATTAACATTTAATGAGAAAGATATTACATGAAAAAACAGAAGGAAAACACCGCGACCTGAATTTGACCAGAGAGCATGAGTATCCAGCTTATTGTCAACTGAACCTCCATATACACACTTGTAGTCTTTAGGATACTTGGAAACAGTCCTGCTGTCTATGTCTGCAGTGGCCAGGTTGATAGAAGCAACAAGCTGGATACTCATGTCTTTACCTTATGTTTGGAGCATTTTCTCCAGTTCTAATTTATTATTTTGTTTATGGGAACTTTTTCATCCTTATGATGAGCCCAATCCAATCCCCGATTTTGACCAACTCTTTATGGACCACATTGTATTTTGTAAACAAAATTTCAGTATTTTGCTTATTAATTGAGTACTTGTCATAATTTCAATAATTCTCAATAATTTTCTCTCAAATATGCCCTCCAAATACGATATATATTGATAATTCTGAACGACACTCGATGCCTCTCTAATGGATTGTGGCTTTGGTTTTTGAAAAAGAGGCCTTAGAAACCAACAATTCTGTACTGTTGATGAACTATGGAAAGCTTGTGGAAGGTTGTGAGATTCTATTCCCCTTCCCATCCTTCAAAGCAGCCTATAATCACTGAGATGCAGAGAAATAGTTGATGCTACTGAATGCTACTGGGGATAGAGAAAGGGATTTTTGTGAACTTAATATCATGTAAAATTAACTAATATTTTCAGTAATGATCCTCTATTGTCTTAAGCCAAAGCTATTACTGAATTTATCTCATACATCATTTTGGCATTTATAAGTTTTTATATTCCTTATAATCTCAAAATATTTTCAATAGTTCAATGAAAACTATTAGTGGAAAATATAAAAAAGAAAACAAGTGCTTAATGCTTTAGTTCAATTATATTAAGTTTTCTAAATGCAATTACACAAAAAGACTTCAAAATTAACAAATAACATAACTGCATCTAAGAGCACATTTTCTAACATTCTACTTACCAAATATTTTCAGATCTTTGGGGTGGTATAGCTGCCACTGGTTTTGTCGACGTGGTTTGATGAAAGTTAATTTGATGCAAGGAAACTTGCTTCATTTTTGGGATAGTTGTTTTCATTTCTACATCTACATTCTTGGAAGGGTTTTCTCCTGTCCGAGATTGGTCTAGACATTGGGCTTTTAAGCTGAGTGATTTGCGCTTCTTAAAATTAAAAGTTCTAGGAAGGAGAAAATGAAAATAACATCACTTCAAAGCTCAGTACCAAAACAATATGCCAAATTACTCTATGTTGCATGAGTTTTTTTTTAATAATTTAATAAGATTAACCTCTTGATTGAAAAACTCTGTGAATGGCTAAAAAATTTTTTTGGGGGGATGGGAGGATTCACAGAAAGCCAAATTAGGAATAAGATGGTTGTTCTAGCACTGGTATTCATTTTATGACTGAAATACTCTTTTACATTTAATGCAGGGTCATTTTCAATGTGTACAAGGATTTTATCTAAAACTTTCAGACTTATTCAATGCTAACTTTTTAAAAATACAAACAGTGCCAAAGCTTTAGTAGCAGTTGGACTGAAAGGAACAGCCGATGAGTTTACTAGTCCAATCGCTACTAAGCTTTGGCACTCTTTTTATTTCAAAAATTTAGCTTTGAATCAGTCCAAGAACTTCTGAAAAACACTCATATATGCTAGGTCATTATCCAGATGTACTATATAAGAAAAGTGCGTGCACTATAAGTGTAAACATATTTGTTTCCGGAAAATGAGAAGACAAACTCCAGATATAATTATGTACACTACCCTATCAAAAGTCATTGGACAACCCTGATTTGCATGAAAATGGAACATTCCTTTGCAATTTCACTGTTGGCATTCTTCCCAGCACTACATAACAGAGAGTATGCTATTATGAGATGGTGCTTGTGAGAATGCTGTAAGAATATCTCAAAGAAAAGAGCTTTCAGACTTCCAAAGAAGTACAATTGTTGGATGTCAGGCAAGACTGTTAGAAAGATGTCAACCCTCCTAAACATCCCAAAATCAACCATTCACAACGTCATCCGGGTATGGAAAGAGAAAGGCACCACAAGTGTTCCGCCTAGGACTGGAAGACCCAAGATCATGTCGGTCAGAGACCAAAGGGCTCTTCGTAAAATGTTCACTGCAAAGCGTCACACATCACTTGATGGATTGACAAGATCGTTCATAGAGTCGACAGGAACAACTGTGAGCACCCTGACTGTTCGCAGGGAACTGCATGCAATGGGTGTTTATGGCAGAGCGGCAGCCCACAAACCTCACATCAGCACCAGCAACGCAGCGAGGAGATTGCAATGGTGCAAAGAGCGACGACATTGGACTCTGGGTCAATGGCGAATGGTTGAATGGAATGATGAGTCCCGCTACACCATCTGGCAATCGGATGGACGGGTTTGGGTATGGCGAACGTTATCTGCCAAGCTGTGTTGTGTCCACAGTGAAGTTCGGTGGAGGGTCAGTGATGGTGTGGGGGGAGGTGCTTTTCATGGTATAGGTTGGGTGCAATCCTTTCTGTGGACGGACATCTACACGCAGAGCGTTACCAAGACATTCTGAACAACGCAGCACTCCCATCTCTCTGGCAACACTTTAGCAATGGCCATTTTCTGTTTTAGCACGATAACGCAATTTGCCATAAAGCAAGGGCTGTAGGCACATGGTTTGATGAAAAGGGGGTTCGAGAACTTGACTGGCCTGCACAGAGCCCCGATCTGAACCCCATTGAACACCTGCGGGATGTGTTGGAACATCGATTGCACGCTTATGCGGAACGCCCAAAATCCATGACCAAATTGTCCAAGACACTTATGGCAGAATGGCGAAAATTACCTGTCGAAACGTATCAAAAACTTGTGGACAGTATGCCCCAGAGAGTAGAAGCTGTGATAGAGCAAAAGGTGGACCAACAACATACTAAAATATGTATATTTTTGAGTTTTTCTATTAAACTGATGGTGGCCCATGACTTTTAAGTAGTTACTGTGAACTATCATTTGCCTCATTATTTATTGGCTTATCTCTTATATTACAATATCATAAATACAGATTACTTGTCTATAGTATTTCAGAAAAATGTTTCCATCATGAAGCAGGTGAAAGCAAACGTTGCTATATATGAGAAAAGTGAAAGAAATAGCCAATTGGGGGAGATTATACCTTCAGTTTTTATTGGTTTTGACTGTGGACCACCATTTAATTAGGTAAGAGTCACTTACTGGTCCTTGACTGAGAGTTAATAACACATATTTATTGGTACACTGAATCGCTATGCTTTCAAACAGATTAAGATGACTGTTCTTTCTAATTGGTTGGATAATTTTAAATCATCCATGTTGAAAAAATACTTCAAGGCCAGTTTCAAGGGAATAGTTCGTTATCACAGATTTTTTCCAGTCTACCATATTTTCTATGGAAAACATATTCTTTAAATCTAGTCTCTTCGTCTGACCCTGATAAATCTCAGGACATTTTGAAACAGCTAATTTCATAGACACCTAATCTTTTATGGCCATGAATTTTATCCTTAGGATTTCCCAGGAAGTTTTCAACAGGATTTAAATTTCTAAAGTAGCACAAACGTCATGAATGAACTGACAATATCCATTAGTTTTTCTAAAGAAGTTCATGGCAAGCAGAGTCTTTTTAAGTCAATGAATATTATACAAGTAGCCTCATCTCCATCAAGCTTACTTATGAAAATGTGGCTATGGCCCCTACAGAAGTCCACAATGTTAGGGGGGGAGTAGATTACGTATACCATACAGTGGTGGGCTCTTTCATTTATCACCTAGACACAAAAATTGGACAGAATGGTAAGACCCTGAAAACGGCTGACGTTTAGGATAGACACAACCCTTTGTCAAAGCAAAAAATAATAAGAAAAAGGGCATTAGAAGACGTCCTTATATAC